>JAGKQA010000188.1:0-74513 GCA_022609195.1 Plenodomus libanotidis
TTTTTTTTTTTTTATTTTTTTTTTTTTTATTTTTATTTTTTTTTTTTTTTTTTTTTTTTTTAAAAAAATTTTTTTTATTTTTTTTTTTTTTTTTTTTTTTTTTTTTTTGGATTAGGCTGTTGTGGGCAGCGTTGTGCTTTTGCACTTAGTACCCCAACGTAGCAAATGCTCCTGGGCAAGACGTACTTAATAGGTGGTGCTCTGGTGCCTTTCTTGTGCCTGGTGAGCGAGTACTTATACTCTCGCATTTCTCTTCTCTGATTTGTGAACAAACACAGGCATGACTTGGCCCACTCATATTCCTGTCCGCGTACTGAATCCCCCACCCTCTCCTCACACACACACACACACACACACACACATACACCGAGAAGCCGACTCACATTCACTCGTTCAACGACATCTCGTCAACCAGGTCCTAATTAACACCTGCTCGGTCGTCGAGTATCTGACCTTTGGCACGCACGCCACTCGCTGAGAATGACAAGCATCGACAGTCCCGGACAGTCCCGGACTTTCGAGTGGTAGCTACTGCCGTATAGCATTCTGTGCAGCGTTCCTAGAAGGCAATGCAACAAGCAGGTCACTAGGTATCAAAGGAAAAGTGTTGATAATGTTGATGAGAGTTGAAGCAACAACTCCCTGTGAGCGACGCACATTTGCATACAAAGATGTTCCGAGTTGTTATCTTGCCCACTGTTCACACTTCCGCAGAAGCGACGACAATGCCAGAACAGCGGGCCTTCTAGAACGGGTTGATCTGCCAACGGTCCGTTAAGGACTCATCCATGGAGAGCGGATTGAGCCCCTGCTACCAAAGGGTAGCAACGCTGGAAAAGGAATGTGCATGTATATCAGAGGGAATGTTGGATATGCGTGCTGTGTGTAGAAACCACAGGGATTCAAGCTTGCCAAATTCTGATTTGTATTGTGGTTGTGTATAGTAGCTAGAATTACCTTGCAACGGGTTAGTCTCGTCCGTACGCATGTATAGTCAGGCACAATCTGGCTGGCTAGCTGTCTGAATCAGCTCTGACTTCGTACCACAATCACCTGAAGACCTGGACCATCTCAGTGGCGATGCAACTGTGCGCGTGAATGGTTTGGTGCCCAAGCAAATGTTCCTTTATACATATTGAGCATGTCTTCATTCCGAACAAAACACAATCCGGTCGTCGTAAAATATGCACGAGCAAGATTGACGTGTGCCAATTCCACACGCACGCGACAGAACATTGCTTCGCGAGAAGCCCTTCAAGTTGTGCACATAGCAGACCGGTATGAGAGATCGGATAGATGGAGGCACAACATGTGGCGAAAGCTGGGAACTATTGTCCCGATGTTGGCAGCCTGGGCCATATATGGCCTGACGCATTAGATCTCATCAACGAGTAATAAGGTCGGGACTCCATGAGTGACTAAATGGCCAACTGCCCAAAGTGTCATCGACGAACAGGTAACAGTATTTCGCTCTCGGAGTCAGAAGACGAGGCTTCAGCTGCCAGACGGTCCAGTTCCTTGTCAAGATGCTCGACATCGAGTCCTGGCTTGTGGTATGCACTTTCGTTTAAAGATCCCTGCGAGAACCGCGTGGTCTTTGCGCGAGGATACGTGCTATCTGCCATCCGCGCAAATGGCGCCTGGTTGTGACGTGCGCTCGCTGGACCATCCAGATCCATCATGTCGCCAGGGTTGGTGGGCGACCTTTCGAAGCCGACCCGCTTCTGGGGTGAATGACCCGTGGGGAGAGGTTGAGAACTATGCGCAGGCCGACCATTGGGTAGCCCCTTGCGCTTTGGGGCTGAGGTCGGCAAAGCTTTCCTTTGCGTACTAGGCACGGGGATTGTACTACCATTGCGAAGATTGCTGAGTGGCTGAGGACTTGGCTGGTAGATCTTCATATTCGCAGAATTTCCCGGGCTACTCATGAACATAAGAGCTTGCAGGGCCTCCTCTTCGCTTTTACTGTGCGTAGGAGAAGTGGCCATCGGCTCTGCCACGGCACGCAGATTGCGATTGTTCGGTGTGATGTGGAGAGCTGGTACGGCCGGTGTATGCGGGCTAGCATGATATGATTGTGGTGCCAGGTAAGCAGGCGTATACCTAGGGTCTGTAGTCCTTCGTGGGTGAGTCTCGGTAGGTTGAGGCTGGATGAAAACTGGGGGAGCCAGAGATGGGGAGCTTTGGGACAGGGCATTCGGTGAATGGCGTCCAGGACTAGCTGATGCCTCCCGCGTGGGATCAAGTGCCTGCTGACTTGAGACAGGCTGTGGATACGAGCTGGGCGGTGTTGAACGTTTCAAGGTCCGGACTTTGGGACTAGCCGAAGACTGAGCTCTGCCTGCGACGGCGGTAGAGTTGCTGGAGGTGGGCGAAGCAGCAGTAGAAGCTAGTGTTTCCACCTCATCAATGGTGCGTGACTGCCAGCCATTGTGGACCTTGAGCATGGCGTAGGACAAGCGCGTCTTCAGCTCGGAAGACAACTATTTACGCAACGCGTCAGCTTATGCGTATCAGAGAGGGCGTGAGCTTCGAGGCACACGAATTTAAGACTCACTTCAGTAACGCGACTGCTAGCAGTAGAAGCAGCGCTGACTCCACTAATATTCCTAGAGTGACTCGAAGGGCGAGGAGGTGAATCAGGTGGTGATGCATGCGAGCCCTTGACTACACCATCGGCGGTTCTCTTCACAGAGGAGCGCGACCCCACGTCGGGCATCTTTTCTCGAGCTGCAGCCAGCTGGGACAGTTGGAGCAACTGTGAATCTTGACTTGAGGCCTGGCCGCTGCTGACAGCTCCGGCGCTTCCGGTTCTTTCGATTGTGGGTGGCGTGAAGACGCGATTGGACTCGTTGGAGTTTGAGGAACGCGCGGTGGCTTGTGAGTCGCTGTGGGTGGAGGGCTGTTTTTGCAAGGGGCGTGAGCCTATGTCGACACGTTCTGAAGCGGCCGTATTGTGAGGAGTGTTGCTTGCGTTGAACCTCGAGACAGACACGCCGTTGTCGCCGAGGCCGAGCTGACTCGACCGGTCATTGACAGGCCGAAACGACATGTCGACTCGAGAGATGTTGTTCAATGGCACGTGCAGCGATGATCGCGCGGCGTGGTCGCCTGAATAATATCGTGTGCGTAGACTTGGCGATATCGAGAGACTTGGAAGTAAATAAGTTCGACTGTTGAAACAATGGGTAAGATGATGGCTGCGCCGGCGATCGCGGCTGTCCGCAGCAGTTGTCGCGACGCGCAATGCAAGTTCGCGTGGGTTGCTGGAGCTGAGTGAGCTCAATTCCTTGCAAGTATCAAGGTGCCTAGTAGCGACAGTCGATAATAGAGTAAGAGGCCGTTGCAAGATTTCGGCGAAGGGGTGAAGAGCGTGTGTACTGGTGGGGATGTCGATGTTAGAGGCAGGATGGGGGGGAAGTGACATTGAAGCGCCGTAGGAGAACTGCAACTGGACGCGGTAGGCGCGACTTGGAAGGTGCCCAGGTGCAGGTGTTGAGGGATGAGGGGACCCGGGCCCACCCGCCGTGCTAAAACAACCTTCCACGCCATCTTGAACACCTGGACACGATTGCCTGCCACTGTTCTAGCGCAATCATCAAGGTTCAAGCCTCCAAGGTTTATTAGCACTCATCCTGCCAGATCGCGCAACAGAGGCCACAAAGAACTCCCCAGCCACCCGATTCCTTACCCGCCGACTCTAGAACAACACGGCTCGACGCGTGCGGCCGTCGATGTCTCATCCTCAAGACAAGGGCATTTTTATTCACGTCGACCGTGCTTGCCAGTGCGAGCAAATCCTCTCGTGTGCTTTTTGCACCAGCCACACAAGCACAGCCACTTGCCGCTTACCACTTCAGCCTCTGTTGCTTCTGCACGCCAGGCCAAGAACGGCCTCAGAGCATGTGACACCGCGAAGTGGCGCTTTCCGACTACACCCAAACTGGAAATATTGAGACTCATCGCGTTATCGCAGTCGCGCCCAAAGTCAAAACCCGCTGGGACGAGGGCTGTTGCTGCACAAGATTTCACGAGTCGTCCAGAGTCTCGGTCAGGTCTTGGGAGCCTTTGTGCAGAGCGGCCGCGAATTTGGACTTCGGACGCTGAACTCCGCATTTCTCAATACTTGCCAACTGGAGGCTCTTTCTGTCATCTTTACTCATCTAGTCCGGTCTCAGCTGTTATGAGCGAACTTCATCAACCGCTCACGAGCCATCCGGCTGTAGCGTCACCACCCATTCGAGTGCATGGGAAGGGCGGGCGGCAATTCGGACCGGTTTGAGGGATGAATGATTGAGGAATCGATTGATGCTCTCTCAATATCGGAAGTGCCAATCAGGTCAGCACCTGCAGCAGATCAACGGACACGACACAGGAAGAAGGCTAATCAACGCTGTTCAGCTCGTCCCTTTTGCGCGTGTCTTTCCTCTTCAGGACGACGTACCTGCCAGAATTGCGCATTTCTGGATGGTGTGGGATGTGAAAGCGCGGCAAGAAATGATGTTAGAATAGTTGGGCTGCTATGGCCATGTTGTCGCCTGTGGGCTCGAGCAGAAGGTGTGAGTCTCAATCATCATGCCTTGGGTATGAGGTCCATTGGGCAAGAACGAATGTATTCGAAGAGAGACGTGTGCTGTCTCTTTCTATCCGTTGACCGCGTGGACAGCCTCGCTCGTAGTCCCTCGGCCTCATGACACCGATTCGACAACTTGTGTTGGTAACTCAAGCATGAAGGGCGACTCGGGCTTACACTGAAGGGCAACAGTCGTCCTGACGGGCTGGTAAGGAGAGGGGAGACGATGTCGTCGTTGAAAAACTGTACGACTGGGCCAAGATCACTTATCAAAATCCGGAATCAAGTGAGTAAATCCAGGCCGACCACTGTTACAACTATGCTGAAGACTAATGGACCAGAGGTGAATTTCACAAATGATTACCCTATAGAAGGTTATCATCATGATCAATGTCCCATAGGTGGTAACTCGAAAGATGGCTGTCGCCAAAAAGGCGCTCTGCAGTTTCTCACTCCGCAGTCCTGTAGGCTTCGTCCTACCTTAGATCGGGAAATAGTTAATGGATGACAATTACCAATTACTTCTCAGTATGATAGAGTTTGTAGTGGCTCCGCTACTTGAATGAGCAATATTTTGAACCCTCCGGGCGCCAATCTCCGGTCGTCCGATTGGCGCTATGGTGTAGAGTATATAATAACCTTACATAAGTAATCGTCTCGCAGTCTGGCATCCGACAATCCAATCGCTATCACGGGGGTGGAGGGTCGAGATGGGCCCGCCCAATATTCAAATATCGCCACAAATGTGGGTCCAAACTCTGGGGTAGGTTGACGAGAAAATGTGGAAAGGGTTCAGTGTTCGTCTTGGCATTCACACCACCTGCAAGTAATGGCCAACTCCGGGGACCTGCATAATGGCTCTAGAGCCCGTGTCGAGGCTAAAAACGTGGTTGGCGGCTGTGTCCGTGTGGGTTCCACGAGGCGATATTACGGACCAAAGTTCCGCGATGCACAATTGCCACCAACACTTCGTTCTCTTTGGGCAGCGCTCCCGAATATCTCTAGCTCCACTTTCTGGGGCCTCTATTGCATGCGGGAGACAAAAGGGAGACGTCCGGCGCAAACTCGACATCGAGATCTGTAGATCGAATCTAAAGCTCGATAGTAGGAAAAGATCGTCCGTTGTGTCTACAGGCATCAACGCCTGCGGTCTTCTGGCAGCCTTCTAAGACTGCAAGCCTACCTCCACTAGGCCTGGCTCTTTTCCAGACGCATTTCCCAGACTCACCGTCCTACACGGCGACAGCAGTATTAGCTGCCAAAATTAGCAGGAGTATATCGCCCACACCTGCATCAAAATGGACGCCTACCAGCTCGCCTCGGTCAGTGTCAACAACAACGTTCCTAGTGCCGCTGCTTCACCTGCAACTAAAACCTCACCTATCATGCCAGCTGATGAATTGAACAGGGACCTCGTGAGCCAATATGCAGACAGTGTGGCCAAAGGCAAAGTACATCCACAAGATTGCAGGAAATAGCCACCGAGCAGGCCAGCACCATTGAGGCCTTACGACAAGAGTTGCACGACCGGGACGAGCGGAGTAATGCGATAATGGCTCATTATGAGCAGTTAGTACGCCTGGAGAAGGGTTTGGCTCGCGATGCTGAGGAGGCGGAGAGGAAGGCTGAGGCTGAAATAGTCGTTTTGACGGAGGATCTTGAGAGGCTCCAATCGTTGCTCACGGATCAAGATATTGCATTTTGATATGTCGACCGGATGATTGATTAGACCAGTAATGGTCTCACGACCCATGTTTCCAGATGTAGGATTAAGGCTCGAGTCTGTGTGATAGTGTGTCAGGCCAACGCAGAAGAGTCTGTACCTAATGTACACATTATCGCACAGTGATCTGAGAAGCACACAGCGGTACTCTTCGTCTACTGGTGATTGTCGCAGTGACTGGGCGCATTGTGTCCTGATGAACATATCCCGTGGTATACTTTCGCACGAAGTCTCGGTAAAAGACAATCACACCCTGTTCTGTTCTGCAATCTGGAAAGGCTTGCCTCCGGCGCTTTTCAGCGTGTCTTCGCGAACTTTGACAACCATATTACAATGCTCTTCGCCATTCGTTTGAGAGGTTGCTCGACTGACACTTCTGTTCAAATTTCATTAGCTTGTGTCCACATGAATCGTGGCATCGAAGCTCGCAGCCAGCCGTTTCGAGACCAGTGGCTGCTGTCTCACACCGGAAACGATATGCGAGGAAGCGCGTAACACGACGCTGATGTATTCGCGGGTCACGCTGCAGAAATGACGAGATTCCACCGCCGGCGTGCATGGACGTATTCTTCCTATTCAAGTTCTCCACGTTGCTCTCATTTTACTCATCATGTATTTCGCTCCGGCAAACTTGAGACTCGTCGTAGTTCACAACAGACGAGTTCTGGAGGTGGGTAGGTGTGAACTTCCCCTTCCTTCCTCAAGCTTCCGAATTAAAGGATAAGTACGCAGACCAAAGTCAACGTGCGTGTTGATCATGTACTAGCGCAACTCCACAGACTTATACGCTCTGCGACTGCAGCCTCCGCGTCCGGATTTGCTTTCGAGCTGCAGGCGTCGTGCGACCAGCGCATAAGCATGAAACCCATATGTGTCAGATACCATATAATTCCGAAGGTGGAGCGAATCCTCTTGGATCTAAATAGGCTCTTTCCTTGAGCTCCTCTGTTCCGAACGGTTTACTGCAAACTTTGCTTGCATGCTTGACTTCAGGAGCTTGAGTCCTACTGCCTATCATCACAAAAAGCTATCGAGATGTATTCCAGCAGCATTCTCACCACGTTGTTCGCCACCTTGGTAGCCGGACTAGCCGTGGCCGAGACTCTCGTGATCGAGGCTGGAGATGTCTATTTCGAGCCCTCTAGTGTCAACGCCTCAGTAGGCGACATTCTCGAATTCCGCTTCCTTCCAAATAACCACAGTGTTGTCATGGGCGACCTGTCAAATCCTTGCCAGCCAGCCTCAGAGGGCGGCTTCTACTCAGGCTTTCTTCCGGCGAGCGCCGACGATGCGCAGAACGTGAGCCTCATCAATGTTTTTTGTGTGAAACGTGGCTAATACCTCTTGTTCCCTGTAGCCGCAGGTCTTCCAAGTTACCATCAACAACACCGACCCCTTCGCGTTCTATTGTTCGCAGAACGCCTCGAGCCACAACCACTGCAAGGCCGGCATGTACGGGTTTGTGAACCAGCCAGACCAAGACGCGATTCAAGCGTACTCGGCCGCTGCAAACGATAGCAGCATCAATATCTCGCCTGACGGCGACGCATTCGGTGGCATACTCACCGCCAACTCCAACACCACCAATGAGATCAATACGACGGCAACAACAGCTAGTTCGCCGACGGCAACCAACTCTGCGGACTCATCCAGCACGAACACTGGGTCGCCGATCAATAACAGCGGAGTGGGTGTGAAGGCAAGTGGGTTGTTTGCCATTGCCATGGCGTTGATGATGGGTTGATTCCATCGGTCAAATACGAAGGAGAGTCCTTCCCGATGGTGGCGGTTCAAGAAAGTGCATTGGTCGGACTCAACGTGCTGCAGATTACTTTGTACGTATGTAAAACTTAATCAAAGTTGAAGTTACTTTGAAAGCTTCCATATAGCAAGAGAAAGCTGTGGAACATGCATCGGCCGATCTTACCAGCCTTGGAAAAGGCGGGTTGAGATCTGAGAAGTAGGCTGAGCGTCGCGTAACGCGCATATGATTCAACTGGGGAATGTTGACAAATTTCAATAGCTCGGTTTCCTGATATCCAAATGTTGGAAATTCATTCGAGTATTACTCAACTCAGAACCACACTTTTAGGGGCATGTAATGACACGTAATTATCGTTGAAAATGTGGGTAAAGGCGGTAGATTCAGAGGTTCTAGCTACAGGCCCCTCACGGGGGGCACCCACTGTTTATAGCTAGATCAAATGCTCTTATCAAACACGTAGCCAGTCTTGGATCTGGCTATTAGCTAGTTGGCTGACCTAAAGAGGTCAAAGCTCACAGTGATGACCAGTACGTATTTCAACAATTATGATGTGGGGGTTGAGTTGACTTTACGCCAGCTCGACAACTTTTGACACCCACGACACACGAACAGTTGATTTTAGCAATGTGATGTTGCACCCGAAATGCCGAGCGCTCAGTTTCATCTTGAATATTGTTATGTAAGTTCAATCATGTTCTGGACTACTGAGCTCGACTGCAGCATGGCGCGACTCCGAAGATCTGCAAGCGCGGATGCAAAAGGTGCAACGACTCCTCCCGTCAGCTCACCGTCGTCACCCCAGGAGAAAGAGCTACCCCGCAACGTACGACTGAATTGGCCAATCCGCACAATTGATAGGCACAGCAAAGTTACTCTAAGCCTCTCCCAGCTGGTCGGTGGCGCCCGCCTTCTGCTGTGGCATGCTGTCGATGTATGCGCTTTGTGAGATCTTCGCCTTGGACTCGGCAGCATATATCACCTCAGCTTGTCTGAGATCCACAACCTCCCTAAATACCCAAGAGGACCTACTTTCTCGTCCAAACGGCACATACACTGCAGACTACTCTCCCCAACCTGAGCAAACCACCGCCAACCTGGCATCTCCAGCCCCCCGAAACAAATCGACCACACTCCCATTCCACCCAGCCAGATCCAGCCCAACCAAGACAACAGGCACCACCTCACACATAATGTCCACCACCACCAGCACCAACCCTCCCGAGACCTTCGGCGGCGCCTGTGCCGGCCTCGCAGCCCAGCTCTCCGCGCCCGTCTCGCCCACGACCGACAAGTCAGCGGCCGAAGCGCAGCGCCGCACCTCCGATTGGCAGCCGCCCGCGCCGGGATCGATCCAGCGCACGTTCAGCTTCGACCAGCAGGAGCATCGCCACGCTGTGATGGCTGCCAGTGGGACGCTGAGCGAGGCTGGGAGTGGGCAGGGGTTTAGCGAGCGGAAGTGAATTGGTATTGGCGTGGGATGTGTGATTGGGAGAGGTTGTTGCTGAGATTAAATCTTGCGAGGTTTCTTCTTATCGTGTGTTGGGGTTCCGTCGCTGATTTGCATGGAAGGAGGGGCATCACGGCTTTGATGGGACATGGTGTGTGGCACGCAGATTGCATAGCAGACAGGTCGGGCGGTCTGCATTTTCACGTCGTGCATGGGTTCTGCCCGGTCGGTGAAAAGCATCACGAGTTACGGTGTTGATTTAACAGTATGATTCAAAAGACTGAAGTGAGAGTGTTAAGAGTATACAGTGTACCGCGCGCACTCCGTCCTAGAAAGACAATGTCCTTGCGTGATATAGGTGTAGCCCAATAAGAGGCGGGGGAGAGAAAGCCTGCTGATGTGTACTCCAGTCCATACCCAAACCATCCTTCCGTGATCCAAAAAAGTATACCTATCCAAAACACCATTCGCCATCCTGCCATACTATCCATTGTCCCAGTCGCGCAGAGCGGAGGCTTTATCGTACATTGTCATACCTCGTGGAAACGGTTTATCCGGCTACGTAGCAGAACATCCTGACCTGCAGCGTATCATCTCAAAGCCCTTGCGGCCCTAGACCATCCATTCCACCAGTGGTGAAATATTCCGAAACAACACCGAGGCCATAGCTGATGCCGGCAACCCAGACGCCTCCAACAAGCAAACGCTTGCCGAAGCCCATCGTCTGCTTCTTCTGCTTGCCATATCTCTTATACTTGGGTCCACTGTACACCGGCTCCTCGCGTCGCAAGTTGATATTGTACGCAACGCGAGGCGGCTGTGGCTTTGGTGGCGGCGGCGGCGGCGGTAAGGTGCTGGCCACGGTCTCGGGAAGATTCTCGTACTTGACGTATCCCGTGGGCGAGGCGAAGTTGGCACTGGCCGGACTAGCCGGCCTAGCAACCCGTCCCGTCATATCGATGGGGTTGATGCTGAGTGCGTCCTTGACGTACGGGTAGACATCTTGTTCCTCCGTGGCTTCTGTAGCATTGTTTTCGACGACCTTTGATGGCCTGGCCTTGCGGAAAATGAGGACCTCCCCGCTGCCTGAAACGATCTCGAAACCTTGGGCCTCAAGGTCAGCGAAGTACGGGAAGAACTTGGTCGGGTTCGAGACGTGGAGTAGAGCGTCGGCTGGTGACAGTGCTGATCTAAACTCGGGAACCATGGATGAGGTCTCGGCCACATTGATCTTTTGCATAGTCGCGTCGTAGGCGAGGATTTTGTATCTGAAAGGCTCGGACTCGGGGGTAGAGCTGGTTTCTCCAGAAGCTGCCTTTGACTCGTCGACCGCATCAGTGCTACCTTCATTGGCAGCTTTGGAAGTATCCTCCGCAGCATTCGACATGCTGTCCTTGACGCCCGAGGCAGTGCCGTATTCTTTGAAGAGAACCTGCTGTGTTGGCTCGCCAGATTCTTCGATGGACGATGTCTCGAGACGCTGGGACTCCTTCGAGTAGGCGTCGTCATTCTCCACACCAGCCATGTCACTATTATGTCGATCAAGTGCTGGTTGAATCTTGGAGGGTTCAGGCCGACCAAAGCCTCCCTCCAGTCCACCCTCCATACTTTCGCGCTCAGCTGGAGCCTCAGTCTCGTACAACGTCTCTGCCTCAGCAGTGGGGACCGAGGACAGGGTCTGCGACCAGTTCTTTTCGAACTCCTCTGGGAAATCCCGCACATAATTCCCGGTCAATTTGCGTCTCGGCACATCATCTTGTTCGCTCTTGGTTTTAGCCGACTTGACAGCCAAACTGGCTTCCTTATCGTGGGCGTTTGACAGCTCCTCGTGGTCCTTCGCCGATGTCTCCAGGGTCTTCCAGTAGCGTGACTGAATGCCATGGCCTTGTTCAACCGAGTTGAGCTTTTCCAGCCTCTTCATACGCTCGGTATGTGACACAGACTGATTGCCCGGCTCTTCGGAAATGATTTCATGAAGGCTAGCCGTCTTGCGACCTTGCCCGCGATATACTGAGTCCAGTTGGTCCAGAGCCTCGTGTCCCAACACGAAGCCTTCGTTTTCCTTGGTCGATGAGAAGGCCTCCTCTTGGACCTCTGCATCCTTTTCCTCTTGGGCGGCAGACGACTCTGAATATGCTTCTGGCTCCAAGTCTTTGAAGATATGACCCAGCTCTTCCTCGGTCATTGAGGATGTTTCGTCGTACTTGATTGGCTCGTGCTCGTTGTGTAAGTCAACCTGCTTTTCAAAATGTCGCTCCATATTCTCTTCGAAGTGAGAAGTCTGCCCATCTCGCTCGCTCTCGAGGATTGTGTTGTCGTGTTCTTGAGCGCTGTAGAGCGAGTCTTCGAAGCTTGACTCTTCCTCTGAGCGCAGAGTCTTATCATCCGGGTGATCAAATCGACATGGCTCGTCATAAGTGCGTACAAATATTGCGTCGTCACTCATCTTCTTCTCTGCTGGCAAAGGCTTTCCATAAGGCTCATTGTAGCAGTACGGTCCGTATTTCGCAAGATCTTCTGGTTTGGGTGTTGCGGAGTGAGGCTGGTAGTCACCGTTGATTCCGTCCCGGATGTAAGGCTCCTTGAATCTACACACATGGTCGCATTGCTCGTTGAGACCCAATTTGGTGGGATCGGTCTCGATCTTGGCATCGACACTGTTGGCGTTTGCGGATCGTTCCCGCTCGGCTTCGTCATATTTCGCTCGAAGATCTTCGGCCGTCGTTTGCGGGAAGTGGTCGGATTCTCCTTCCTCCATGGAGGATCGATATTGACGAAGTGCCTCTGGGGTGACAAATTCCTCGTTGAAACCCAGGGCTTGGTTTCCATGCGCCGATGAGTCGTACTGGCCCAGCCCACTGAATCTCGGCTCAACTTCCTCCGTAGCACCAGCTTCACTTGCAGCTTCCTCCGCTTCGCGCGCTTCGGCATTTTGGACTCGGCTTGTCAACTCATCAGCCACCAGCGGCCTGTATGCTTCAGCTTGGTCATTCTCGGTTGGAGGCTTCAGGTCATAAAACTTGTCGTGAACCTCGTCTAGAGCATGTTTGTGGTCATTGCTACTGTCGTGGTCCTCGAACGGCTTCTCGGTGCTGGAAGTGAGGGTGGTGTCTAGCTCCGAATCCTGGAATGGCTTGTATTTGAGCAAGTCATCGTATGTGGCACTCTCTGCGAAGACGTGTGCGGCTTTCTCTGCCTCCGGCTTGAGCTTGCGCAGGTCCTCACTGTACTTGTACTTACGAGAGTCATGTCCCCGAGCGCGCTCACCATTACGGGATGGCCTCTGCAGGCTCTCATTCCGTTGCTGGGGCATCCCGTCCTGCTCGACGAATTGCGAGCGGTAAGACTTGAACGTCTTGACCGGAATGTCCACGCCATCGTCTGGGTTGTCCGCTGATGGCAGCTTTGAGACTTTGCGATTAGTGATAGGATCAATAAAGAAGTCGTCCTGCCCGACAGGATATCCGTAGCTTGTCGACGAAGCTGGCCTATTCTTCCACTGCTTCTGTACATTTTGCTTATGTTTCTTTGACCCATACTCTGAAGCAGGGCCTGGCGCATCTTTCCCGCCAAAGATCAGATGGTCCATAGCACCGCGCTCGACATCCTCGATGCTATGACCCGGCCGAACCCCGTGCTTATTGTTCGGAGTCTCCTTGATCGGTTCCGCATCGTCGCAGAAGCGATCGCCAGGCTGTGCGCTATGCCAGTAGCTTTTCATCATGCGCTTCAGCACTTGTCGGGGATCTTCCGCGAAGGGGTGTTTCTCCCACGACAGCCTTCTGTTGATCTGCTCGGAGCGTTCACGCTTCATCAAGCGCTGCCGGCGCCGGATCTCGCGGGAGAAATCATCATCAAGGCAGCTGGACCAGATGCCGAAGCGGAAGCCTCTGGTCTGCTGTCGGTGCCGGAAGCCGATGCCGAGTCCGCCGAGGGCTCGAGCGGTGGCAGCACGTTGGGTGCGAGTGTGCCTTCCCCGAGAGGTGTACTTGGAGGCGGTGATCAACATGGTGAGCTTGAGCTTGGCCCGGCCAAGACCATCATCTGCCGTTTTTCTGACTTTGACTGCTGCATAGAGCTTGTCAGCAATCGGAAAAAGGCTGTGGGATGAACGAGCAACACCATCTTTCAAGGGCAACCCGCAGTCCCCACAGAGACGTAGTCACGAAAGCACGACAAGGTACAGGAGCCGCAGCAAAGAAACGACGATAGGAGCGTGGACATACGTAAGAAGCAGCTGAGGATCAGCCGAGCTCGACGACTTGCACGGACAGGAGAAGGAAGTGGGAATTAAAAATGTATACCAAGTTGAGAGGCTGAGAGTCCAGCTCATATAGGAGAACCAACTCAAATAAGGATGAGAAGCAGGAGGATGAAGCTGTGAAGGAAGGTGCTGTCCGGCCTCGAGCCACCGGCCAAGGCCGATAACAGGAAGTACTTCTTGTTGTCTTTGGAGTGACTATTCAAATGTGCCAAGTCGGTCAAGCTGAGAATTGAACGCCAGTCACTATCGCGGATGGATGGAGTGTGAATACTGAAGCACTATACAGGCGTATTGAGGTATCACGGAGATAGGAGTGATAGCTGTCAGGAGGACGAGATTGCCTGATGCCACTTGAGATGAGGGGCATTGACGCTGGAGGGTTCAAGCATGTGCTAAGGTTACCAAAACGGTCGAATGGAAACGGCACGGCCACACAAGTATACTACAAAAGGTCGGCCAGTGCCTCGCTTCAACATTCGAGCTGCTTCACTAGATCGTGTTTGCTCAATTTTATTTTGAGCATTCTAGTCGTACTCGGCGCCCGCTCGTGTGTTTTCCGCGATATCCGTATCTTGTATCTGTCATGACCAAGGCGGTACTGAGTAAGTACTGTATCGAATTACTTAGGCGACGGCGAAGGTTGGGCCTTAGATTCAACCGCGGGGTTCAGTTGCCCCAGACAATCCATCGGTTCTACAGTACTGTGTGTCATAGTAGATAATGCGGGAGCAGGGGTGCGTGTTTATCCACAAAGGTGATGCTGCAGAACCCATCCTTGGAAGCTCTTGCACCACAGTATAGAGACTTTTCCCCCAAGGGTTAAGTCAGAGCGAAAGCGAAATGTACGTCTGCTTCTGAATTTGTGTAGATAGTACTACGGAAACTTAATAGGCCAGGGGTGTTGTCTGTCTCTATACAACGTCCAACATGACATTACGTCACGGGGTTGTGTGGTGTGCTTGTGTCAGCGCGAGCCCGGTATAGCGAGCGGAAGTCAAATGGATCGGCCAATTACTTAGAAGTCTTGTGTTAGGTATAATTCAGGAGTTTTATCACAATTACATGCATGTTTTGAGACATAACTTTCGAATATTGCAGGATCCATATCTCCTCTTATAACAGAGTTACTGTGCCTTCGGTATGCGAGAGGACTATCACTAAGTACTAGGTACCTTGTGTTGCATACCAAGTACTAGTATTTTTGTAGTACTGAGCACCAAGTACTAAAAATGCTGGTGCTCCACCCGAAGCGGCCCGCTTCCGGGCTGACCGCGGCGTGCTGTCATCGGCGGGGTGAATCATTGAACTTTCTTTGGACTTTTTGATTAGTGCTACAACTACATTTTCACTTGATCACCACCTCGGCAGTGTCAAGTCACAGCCACTCGCGGTTCCTCGAGCGACTCCGACGTCAAAGCTACTCACACTTCGCTGCTCACACTTCGCTACAACAGCTCGCTAAAATCAAAGGCTGCTACACCTGATGACGACGGCTTTGCGATCCATGCCTTCGACTCCCTCCTAAATCCTCCCGCTTCAAATCCGAACATGGTCTTGAAGTCAGGCTTCAAAGGCCGCCTCTCCAGTGGTCGGGACTTTGGCAGCTCGGCGGCATCTGGCTTCGGCGGATTCTCGTCAGCATCAAACAGCACCGGCAGCCTCTCCTACCTGTCCGATCCGCCCGACTTCTCTGCCATTTCCGACTCCAACATCGTCGTCTCGTTCAAAAGCCTGCTGAAAAAGGACAACACAACAAAGTCCAAGGCGCTCTCAGACCTGATTCAATACACGCAAGCGCACCCATACGGGCAAGATGGAGGCGTGGAGGACGCCGTCCTGGACGCTTGGGTTCAGCTCTACCCCAGGATCTCCATCGACAATGACCGACGGGTACGCGAGCTGTCGCATAACTTGCAGGTCGAGCTGCTGAAGTCTGCACGGAAGCGCATGGAGAAGAATACACCAAAGATTGCTGGAGTATGGCTGGCGGGCACGTTCGACAGAGAGAGGGCGGTGGCAAGGGCAGCCTCTGAGGGTCTTTCCACCTTCCTCACAACGCCAGATAAGATCGCGCAGTTCTGGAGGAAGTGCCAGTCCCAGGTCCTACAATTCGCCGTCGATGCTGTCGTCGAAACGCCCGATACCCTTAGCGACGAGCGCTCTACGAAAGCCGAGGATGCGGAAGCGAAGTATTACCGTGTGATTGCATCGTGTCTTTCTCTGGTGCACGGTCTACTGGAGAAACTCTCGAAAGAAGACACGGCAAAGCACGATGCCGAGTACGAGGCATTCTTCTCATCCGGACCTGGAGACTCCGCTTGGTCCTTTGCCACAGCAGAAGACTCGCGCGTGCGGAGGAATGTCTACCAGCTGATACAGTTGTGTTTGGAAAAGCGGGAGGACCTTGTACAAGCACATATACCTCACATAGGCAAGATCTTGACGACCGATGCCCTCAAGAAGTCTCAGCTGGGCTCAGCACTGGAGCTCGTAACCGTACTATTACAACTGATCCAGGTCGACAACACAATATGGGGGTCCAAGAAGTCGCCCTTGTCAAGATTACGGACGTTTGTTGAGAAAGGCTCGCAAGGAAGTTCAGCATCTTTCTGGCAAACGATTGAAAAGCTACTGAACTATATTCCCCTGGATGATGTTTCCGCTTCAACAGCCTCGGAATTTTTCAAGTCATTGAGGAACGGCATCAATAGAAGGGAAGAGCCGAGGACGAATGCAACTGCTGCCTGGATGTGCTACCTGGGATTTTTGGCACGCCTGGTCCACAACTTACCGGATTCCACGTCGCGCGTCAAGGTTGTCACTACGGATTTGTTCCCGCTCACTCACCAATACTTGCTTCCAATCGATCTTCAAGGAGAATGGTCAAGAGGCATCAATGGGGACGTTCTCTCGAGGGCTTACATGATACCAGCACGGTCTGTGGACGACCAAGTGAAGGAACAACTAGCAGCAAAATGGAAGCTGCTGGGAGAGAACTTGGTGGCCCGGCTATCGAACTCTCTGCCTGAAGTGTCCAAGGATTTCGAGGTCTCTCAAAATAGCATCGCAAATGATGGCAAGCGGTGGTTCTCTGCCATTAGTATTATCCATCAGAGCCTGGTCATACGATCGAAAGAGCTTGGCAACGACATTCCGGATCATACACAACCCGCCTCGTGGATGGTAATCCGCGGCTCCGCCGATCTCTTGAAGCGAAGGAATTACAAGCCTTTCGGAGCAGCTGCCCTTCTGGTTTCAGCACTGACAAGCACACCTTATCTTTTCAACGGGAACGGAGAAGCCGAATCATGGATATCCCTCATGCCGGTTGACTCTGCTGAAGAAATGGCCAAGCTGCTTGTATCTCCGTCAGCGCCTTACATTGTGTCAGCTGCGGTAACAATGGGACAGCAACAGTCTGCCGATTACAAAATATTGTGGTCCGCTGTTATGCAAGGTCTCCTCAGTCAAGACTCTAGTCCTCAGGCTGCTGCGCACATAACTAAGTTGATCAGCAGTCCTGCTGCGAAAGATCTGGCCCTCAACAACTCGGATCTTCAGAAGCATTTGGAGAAGGTGATGTTCGCATGTGCTCAAGGTGAACAGACGTCTTGGGAGTTGTTTGACGCGGCGCTTGTGTGGGATGTGCTACCGGAACCCAGCTTGCGGACTTTGGCATCAAGTACTGTTGAAAATCTTAACAGCGACACAGCGTCAAGTATGAAAGCGGCCGAAATCTTGCTGAGGAGGAGGCCCGGGTCCTTTGCGGACGAGGCTCTTCATTTGGTGTTGGTCACCAAGCTCCTGGGGATGATGGAGCTCTCTGACTCTTCAGTCTCATCACAAGCACGGAAGCTTCATTCTTTGCTCGAAAAGCACGGCGATGCTCAACCATCTGTCTTGAACATCATTCAGGACAACCTCGATCGTCCCAGATCGGATTCTTTGGGCATCGAAACTCTGGTCGATCAGGCGATTGCTGTGACCAAAACATCCACCAACAGTCCGGAGCAGTTGTTTCCAAATACTGACACTTGGCTGCGAGAACTGGAAAGTTTCTTGCAAGATTCCCCAAGTTCGTCGTTAGCTCTGACAAGTAATATTGGAGGAGCTTACTTCCTCGCGCAAGGTAACACCAACAAGGCGGCTGTGCAGATTCAGCGCGACCAGAGAGGATTGTCCGTCCCAGCTCGTATGGCCATGTATACTGCCTCTTTGCTAAAAGGTGGTGTTGAGGTTGACGAGCTCCCACAAACATCGCAGGTCGACTTGCTATTCCTTCTCTACCTCGTCGCAGCCCTTGCAACTGATCAGATTACACTTATGGACGAGAACAAGCTTTACAACAAACTTGAAGATCCCAGTCTGCTTGAGGAGGTTGAAGAATTTGTGACTACTACAAGAAGGATCATGCATGGTATGTTTGCGAAGTTCAAGGACTGGAGGCCAGGTCAGGGAGACGGCTTACTCGATGGACTCGTCGAACGCTTCGTCGACTCCGCGACATCTCTTGAACCGATCGGCGTGTACAGTGCCCGAGCGTTGAGCGAGATACTGCAAGCATTCTCTGATGTCCATGGATATGGCTCTGCTCTCGAGGAGTGGATCTCCGCGCGGGGAATGAAAGCAACTGCCTCAGCTGTTTTACCCTCAGTCGCGATTTTGACAGGTTATGGCGAGACACTGGCGAGCTCGAAAACCGTGTCGACCCTCCTCAATAGGCTGATTAGCGATGTAGCAGGTGCCAAGGCTGGTTCCGACTCGACACTACTCTCTCTGGTCCTCCTCAACGCATCCATGCCTATCTTCGACCTCGGCCAATTGCCAGTGGCAAACAATCGTCTTGTGTTTGCTGTGAAGCAGATCACCTCTTGGTTCGAACAAGGCTCGGAGAATCTGGGAGTTGCGCTGAACACTGAGTGCTGTCGGGCACTTCAGCGGCTTCTTCCTTGCATTAGCGAAGTGTATGGACCGTACTGGGACCAGACCATAGACTTTGTTCTGTCGCTCTGGGCTCAGGCCCCCAAAGATGACGTGGAAGAGCGACTGCCGTACATATACGCGTCTGTCAAGCTCCTTGGCTCCCTGCGAGCATTCGAAGACCCTAACGACGACCTTGTGGATGCACTCGAGTCACATGCCGGTGCGATTTACCAGGGTGTACTGGACCTGCTCAAACTGCCTGGGTCTAGAAGCTCTCAGCCCCAGGAGATTGTTGACGCGCTACTGTGTCGCGAAGCAGCCTCAGTCCCATTGGACCACCTGAAGGACCTGTCAGATATCTACGGACTGGTGGCGTCGGACTCGCGCGAGATTCAGACTGCAGGTTTCAATCTTCTTCACCGTGCACTACCTGCTGCTCAAGAGCAGCTTTCATTGGATGTGCTCATCGAAAAGAAGCAAGCCAGACTCCCGGACGAGCTCACGTCCCTCCTACTTGATGCACCGACGCTAGAGGCATACCCTGAGGAACTGCTGGTGCAGTTCCCAACCTCGATACGATCATACCTGCTGTCCTGGAAGCTTGTGTTCGACGCCTATGAAGGGGCTGCGTACAGGGTTCGAACGGACTTCACCGAAAACCTCAAAATGCATGGCGCTATGGATCCCCTGATGGAGTTCATGTTCGACGTCCTGGGCCACTCAGCCGCGACCCCCCTGAATCTTGATAGAGAAGGCTTCACCGCGGACGAAATCCAGGACTACGATATCAAAGTCGCCGATTCGCTTCCGGAAGAAAAGAACATGCACTGGCTCCTCGTGCACCTCTTCTACCTCACGCTGAAGTTCACGCCGGGCCTGTTCAAAGCCTGGTACCTCGATTGCCGCTCCAAGCAGACCAAGATCGCCATCGAGCCCTGGATGAGCAAGCACTTCTCGCCGATAATCGTGGTCGACGCCATTTCCGAAGTCGAGAAGTGGTCGAAAGCGCAAGACGTTGACTCGGACGAAAAAGAGCTCATCGTCAAGGTTCACTACAACACGCGCGAGATCACCGCAGCCTACCCGATCGACGACGATGGCGACGAGCAGCAGGCCTCGATCCTTATCAAGATCAAGCCCAACTACCCGCTCGAGTTCGTCGACGTCGCGGGCCTCAACCGCGTCGGTTGCAGCGAGCGTACGTGGCTGTCATGGCTGCGCATCACGCAGGGCATCATCACTATCTCGAACGGCGCGATTATCGACGGCTTGTCGACGTTCCGCCGCAATGTCGTCGGTGCGCTGAAGGGCCATGTCGAGTGTGCCATTTGCTACTCGTTTATTGCGGTCGATAAGAAGATGCCGGACAAGAAGTGCGCGACGTGCAAGAACTTGTTCCACAGGGACTGCTTGTTCAAGTGGCTGAACTCGGCGAACCAGAATACGTGTCCGCTGTGTCGTTCGAAGATGGACTTTGTAGATAAGAAGAAGGTGACGAGGGCGATGCGCCCGCCGGTGGATGGATTCTAGGAGCATGATGCTGGGGAGCGACCATTCGTGGATTTGGAGCATTTTTGGGCTGCGGAGGCAGGGTATATGCATGGCATAGAGGGATAAAAACCAGGCATTCCGTTTCATATTCGACGACATGATAGACAGCTAGCACACAAGACTTTCAACCCCTATCCTCCGTCCTCTGACCATACTCGAGCACAAACGCACGTCCGTCCCTAGTCCTGTAAACATGACGTTGCGCGCGACGAGCTGAGGCTAGAATTGCGTTTGGTTGAACGGGCTGCGTTCACACTTTGGACGCCTTTGATGTCACCGTTTCCAAATCGAACCGTCTCAGCCAGCAACAACTTGGTCCAAAATAATGAACAGCGAAGGAAAAGCAGACAAAAGATTGATTTGTGTGGGAGTCCACATCTGCTATATCCAGGCTGGCGAGCAATCTAAAAACTGCAATGACTTCATCCAAGGGATTTTGTAAATATGTTAATATACACAGGTTTCTAGACGCAGAGTAATCAGATCTGGATTTTGCGTCACACCTTTTGTGAGCTCCCTGGTGTATGGGGAAGTCATGTGGTATGCAGGGATGCATTTAGTGGCCTCTTGCCTCCTGGCTGCGGACCTTGGACTATTGTGAACATTCAGAACCACGTTCCCTGAAGGATATTTGCAACATGAAATGATCTGTGGTGAATAAGAGCACTACAGCTGTTGTGTACATCTTTGTGCGATGAAGGAAATGATTTTGTGAAGTGGTGGAGCACTGGGCAAGGGCCACCGCTGATCGGGCTCGTCCCGCATTTATTTTCCGGGGGAAAATCCGGGGTTCGATGAGACAGTTCTGGCCCTCCCCAACTGCACCAACCCCTTTTCTTTTTGTTCTGGCTATTGTGAAAATCTTTTCGGGCACTGTTGGTGTTGTGGACAATTTCGGTCCTTTTCATTTTCAATGGGGTGCTAGCAGAGGTGAGAGAAGGCCTTTCAATCTTTTCAACTCTCGTCGCTCCTGCTCAGCCACCCCACGTTTGTCAACCTCACCTCCACCCCGCAGTCCCACATTCTCATCACCTGCAGCCATGGCGTCTTGTCCAAGATAGATACCAATCGAAGTCTGGTTCTGGAGGGTGTGCCCTTGTTTAGGCCTCGGCTTCCGGCTCGACCTGCTGGATTGAACCACTTACACGGCGAGCCTTATTTTCTGTGGTGTGCAACAGGGGGGCGACACCACCGCTCTTCATTGCCAATTCACACAAATTCGCGCGTTGCGCGCTCCGGGCAATCTTGGAATTCAAGCTGTAACTTTTATGCTCACTTTCCAGCCAACCCCACTTTAATTCTTCCTCAAGTCTCGTCTGAAGCAGCAGCAGCAGCAGCAGCAGCTGCAGCAGGACAGCAAAGCAACGCAACGCAACGTTACCTGTTTTGCCAAGGGTCAACCAGTCAACCAGTCTTCTACTCAACCAATACATCCATCTCAGGCAGTGCACACCAAAGCAGCAAAGCTTGTCCGCCATGGCAAACTCAATGGAGCCAGCAGGTCGGAAAAGTAGCATGATGGGGCGATTGCGCCGCCTGCGTGTCCCGGGCCCCTCAGCATCTTCCCAGAAAATGGCACCACAAACAGGGAAGGGAGTGGTTGCCATGCGCCGCACCGCCGATGCCGCAAAGGCAAACAAGCCCACCTCAAAACCCCAATCCCGTCACCACGATGAGAGTTTGGATCTGCAGAAGGTCAACAGCAAACTTGAGTTGTACCAAAAGAAGCAGAGCCAGGATGAGAATGAAGACGACGAAGCCAAGGTTGACCAGACCAGGGATGAGAAGGATGGTGTGGTGAAGGAGCCAACTGATGTACTGAAGCAAACCACCGAGGGCGAAATTGGCACAAGTATGCAGAAGGTGATAGGCGAGAGCAAGATCGGAGCAAAGAACGACAACAAGACCAATCCCGATTCCACATCTCAGCGATCCATGGCCAGCACTTGTCCCTCCATTGTCATCACCCCACCCGACGACGAGATCACAGAGGATACGGAACCCACCGACTTCCAAGTCTTCCTCCAGCAAGCCGAAGTCGAAGAGCATGAGCGCAAAACCCACGGCGAGCCTGCCATCTCAAAGACAAAGCATGAACCCTCGCTCAACCCTTTCTACTCCAACAATCTCGCCAAGCCCACCTCTACCAACCCTCCAAAGCTAGCCGAGATCCAAGAGACCATCGAGGGAGATGGCCATGAAACCACCACAGAGGGACAGCTGCTCACCACCGATTTGCCCCTTGCATCTCCCAGCCTGGGGTCTTCTGTTACCTCCGCAAGTTCCGGCAGCAACGACTTTGCTGCCGCCGAGTCGATACCCACGCGCATCAATACCGCCAGTCTGGGTCGCCACGTCAGCTTCTCCGAGCCCGAGAAGTTGAAGGAGCGCCGCGAGTCGCACAGCAGCGCGTACCATGGTCGCGGATACGAGTCTCCCGAGGCGCTGCGTACGGTCAAGAAGCGCAAGAGTTTTCGCCGGATTCTCAGGAAGTGCATACGGCCGCTCTAGGTGAGGCCGTCTTGTCAAGTTTCCACCACTGCGCCATGGTGCTCTGGACATTCGCACTGACAAGGGCCTGCTCAGCAAAGTTGTGCTCGTCCACGACTCTTGCGCGCCAACAAGCTGTTCACAGTCGCGATCGTCCTTGACAATCGGACTTTGAGCTGTCGAAGTTGGGACGCTGCATCGGGGTTGGGTGGGAAAGCAATGAAAACAAAAACTAGAAAGGTATCACTGGCTTTAATAATTAATGCTGTTCACAGAGTGCCGTGAGTCATAATTTCGTGACATGTCGCCGACTCACGAGTCACCGCATCTCAGCTTCTACTAGCCTACCAGGTGGCATCTCACATTCGGCCGGCTTTGTCTACCGCTAGAAGTACGTGGTCAATTCAAACCTGTTCCTCGAGTAACATCAAACGGAAAGCACTTGGACTTATGGCCCCGACCCAGCACCACGGTTGCGGGCCCGCTGGATGCGTCGTATCGACAGGTGAGACAATTTCCGCGACTACTGCAATGCCTCTTTCGTCAACGACGCAGCCCGCAAGTTCTAGGCTTGGCTTTAAGGTTGTGGGTTCACTTCCCGAAATAGTACGCGTCGCCCACTCAGGGGAAATTCACTGATCGCTGCCAGGATCGACCCGAGACGCAAAACACCAGCGGCCCCACATGAATTCCCAAATTCGTCTCTTCCGAGCCTGGCTGCGCAAGTCAGGGGCGTTCTCGAAACCTGACAGAATTGCGGAATCTCGAAATTGCGCTGGATCTATGCATAAACTCATGTTATTGTTTCTTTTCTCTTCGCTTTCGATGTTGACCTTCACTCGAAATTCTCGGCCGCGACTTCAGCCTTGATGGCACGCCGCTTTCCGCTCATTTGAACTCACAACCAGAAAGGAACTAAGAAATCTTCACCAACTAAAACTCACAACGAAAAGCAAAAGAAGCGGAACACTCATAAAAAGCGTCGTCACACTCCCAAGGCTCCTCAGGGAGGCCGCCCCACCCGCCCACTTCAACCATGGTCTACAGCATCGCCATTGCGCTCGAGGATCTCGGCGAGCAGAGCTTCATCCCGCGACCATTTGGAGGTGAATCGCAAGTCATTCTCAACACGACATCTTTCAACAGTATTCTAGGCCAACTCCTGAACGTGGACCAGTCCTACAACGCCCAAGAGAACCTCGACGAGCCTGGCCCGCTGTCCATCCTCTCCACAGGATGCTACCTCAACACGACGGTCGAGAACGCGGCCGACGGCGGCGGCAACGGCATACGCGCGGGCGATGGGTTTCGTGACTGCAGCGCCGCGTGCGCGGATCCGGCGACGATGTTCAACTCGAGCTACACGTTCTGGAATTGCCTGACGCTTGCTGCGGCGAGTATGTATGTGGTGGATTTGGATATGAGGGTTGATGGGCTGTCGCTTGAGCTTGCTGGGGAGCAGATGGGATTCGACAGCTTGGATCGATTCAACGCGACGCAGATTTTTGACGATACGTTGAAGTGCATCAAGGGGTCTTGCCAAGACTACAGTCTTGGGTCGTGCGATGTCAACATCACGACGTTGGATATCAGCGGGTCGGCGAATCAGGTGCTTGCGCTGCATGATGGATTGTTGGGCTATTGTGATGGCATGGAGAGTGTGGTGAACTCTGATATCGCTGGGCCTGGCGTAAGACTCACCCTGAGGATGCATTATTTGCCTCGGAAACATCGCTGACTGGTGCCACAGGTCGTCCTCTCGTACATCCTCCAAGCCGCCCTCGCCATGACAGTGCACCTCTTCATCAACCTCTTCACCAGCTGGCTGCAGCCAATCCTCTCCTTCCTCTACACAATCCAGGACCGTGCGACAGCCCCACGCACCACCCGAACAACAGACAAATCCAGCGTCGGCTTCCAGCAACGCAAAACTCCCTGGCAGCGCGCCGGCGAGCACCAACGCGCCCTGCAACGCTCCCGCCCCGCCGCAGCCCTAACCTCCGCGCTCGTCGAGTTTCAAGAGGTGCAGACGTTCTTCGTGATCTCGATCCAGTTCGCGACGCTCATTATCTTTGCGCGCTCAGACCACTCTGCCATGCTGAGCAGCACCAACTCGTTCGCCGAGGCCGTCACCAACGTGCAGATTGTGCAGCTGCTGTCCATCAACGGCATGCTGCCCGTGCTGTTCACGCAGATCGGCTTGATGCGGCTCGGAATTCGCTGGTGGTATATGCTGGCGCTGGTGCTGGGTGTGTTCGTCACGGCGATTGTGATTGCGCAGCAGGAGCTGATGCCGGACTACGCGACGCTGTGGACGTATTTCAAGGAGGAGTCGGCGATTGATGTGTGTGGCAGTAATCCGAGTCCCATGACGTACTGCCTGGACTCGCTGAATAACACGAACGCTACATTGACGCGCATGAACAGCGGCTTGGTTGTGGGGTGTATGGTGATCACGGCGCTGCTGCTCGACCAGATCTGGTTCTCGATGAATCACAATGGCCGGATGGATGAGGCGCTCGACGGCTGGGAGCTGACGAACGCCAAGGTGCTGTTCCTGCGGCGCCGGGTGACGCCCGTGTTCCTGCGCGTTATGTGGTTCGGGCTGGAGTCCGCGCTGTTGATCTACGTGGGGATCTACCTCAAGTCGGTATTCGACATCCTCAAGCTCGTCGGGATGACCTCGTCGGACTGGACATTTGGGCAGCTCATCGCCATCATGGTGTGGGCGCCTGTGATCGGCAAGTACCTGTACTTCAACGTCTTTGGGATCACCGAGGGCGTCGGCAAGCGTCTGCACAAGCGGTACAAGGTCGTTGAGGTCAAGGAAGACGACGACGAATATGACCCGGACTCGAAACCGAAGATTACGGTCCAGGAGAAGGAGAATGATGGCATCGAGATGGGCTTGCCGCGGCGCAAGGATACGTGGCGCACGCTGAGTAGGGAAGACACATTGGTTGCAACGTTGACGCCCGCGACGCCGAGGACGCCGTATGCGGATTCGCCATATAAACAGGACTTTGGGAAGAACAATCCGTTCGACCAGCATTTTAACAAGTATTGAACCACTAGGACGGTTTAATAAGATAGTTGCAGTAATACTACCAGTGCATACAGCATAACAATGTTATAGCGCCGACTCAGCGTGGTCTCATGCAGTTGATACTAGACTGAGCACAGTTTTGGGATAGGCAGGGATGCCAGATCATTATTGGCACTTAGACCACCTCAGATGGGCTCTTCAGCCTCTCGAAAATCCTAGAGAAAGGTGTTTGGCAGTTCATCCAATCGGGGCAACAAGGACGACGACGAGACTGGCAAGGCTACCTGCCAGCTCCCAAGAGCTGACATAGTGGCACATACTATGTCACAAATGATGTCAGGCTCACGTCGTCCTTATACCAGCCATCGGCCTCTTCATCACCAGCGTGACAGTGGTAGGGTAGCGCTTTTCGTCATCACCAGCGGCATACCCCGAGATGTGGACCACAGTTTGGCTCCCTGCCGGTCCGGCGCTTCTAGTCACGGGCTCTTCAACTATGCACGTCGTGTCTCTGAAGTCGAACTTGATTGATAAACTTTCCGGCTTGTTGTCCACCACTGTGACTGGCGAGCCGAAGACCTTGTCGCCGAGCACATGTGTCGCGCTGGGGCCGACGAAAGTGGTGCCGTATGTGGCATTGTCGCAGGCTGGTGACCACGAGACTGAGACTTCTGAGGGCGAGGGTGAGAGTGAGATAGCAGTGATGTAGAGGGCGGTCGTGTTGGCGGGCACTTTGATATCCATGGGAGCAGACATCTTGGCTATGTGGTGATGAGAGCCCTTGAGCTTCCAAGGTTGGTGGCGTTTGATGAGGAGGTAGTCGCTGAGTTGAAGTATGGTTCTGTGGTAAAAAGCGACAAGTAGACTGTCGTACTAGTTGTGCTAGTGGTGAACTGTGATGTATAAAGGGAAAAGACCATGATATACAAGAAGCAGGAATAGTAGGTGTTCTAGGAGGGAGCTCATAGAGCTGACTCTTCCGGGACTCCCACAGCCACAATAGCCACAATACTTGAATGTTCTCAGCCACATCTACTTTTATGAGACTTACAGACATGGGATGAATTTGTGCAATTTGAAAGAGCACCGTGGCAATCTAGGTTTCACAGTTTTCTTGTTATTGGCGCACTCTCCGGGGCCACGAGAATTGGGACAGTCCCACGACGTCTCCCAGCTTATAGACTCGGTGAGTAACTGTGGCTGCAAGTACCTGGGTGGCACTATTCAGGTCATTTTATAAGAGCAAATTCCTCAGGCGGCGACTGTGCTCATACGAATAGGCCGTCCACTGGACTCAGCAATGTCCTCTCTGCTAATATTTGTTCTAGACTATTTCCACTAGCTGTTAGGCTAGGCTGTGACTGTTTTCAAAGCAACAGCCTGGTATTACAGAGAAGTTCATTTTACATACGACGGTCTTACCGGCCAGTCCCAACCACCTGACCTTCCACAGCAATAATCTCAAAGCCAGTTCCATACGTGCCACCAAAATCTGATTGCCATTCAGGACCACGAATTTAGAGACCGGACAGTGCCTCTGGGATCACCTCGACCACCTCCTTGGGATTACCACCGTTAGGTCAGCCATGCAATAGCTAGTCTTGGGACAACCACCCATGGCATGACCACCACTGGTTCAATCACTTCTGTCTTAGGAATTTGGCTGTCGGACGTGTAGCTGGCCCAATCTTGAAAGTGCCATTGCTGTCAATACCACTGCTCACTTGACTAAATATTTAGTGGGTCGATAGTATGCATTAGACGAGCCTACGTCACGGCGCCTGAGCCGAAGCCGGGGCCGGCGAGTCTCGGAACAAATCCATAGCTTGGAATCTGGACTTGGTAAACCATTCCGGATATCATCACAAACAAAACTTACAAGACAGTTGGTGCCACACTGGAAGTATCGGAAGACTCGGCACCGGACACTTCTTCGATGAGGACGACACATCAAGAATTGTGGAAGGGGGAAACGACTCAGTCGACGCTGCCCAGCCCACTGCCACTGCTTCGCCGAGGTTTATCCCCACGAGGCGAACACGCCATCCCGGTTGCCACCCATGTGAAGCAAGCCTGCGATATTTCTTGATTTTCTTCTCGTCTATGCAAAGGCCAGTGGACTGGGCGTGGATCATCTACGTCTTTTCGATATTCAGTATCATTTACGAAGCTCTCAAGCAAACCGGAGCAGTTCGTCTCACGAATCCGGGTGAGCCGGAACTTCCAATTTGTTGGTGCTATTCGGCACGGATCGTGTCTTTGTGAACCTTATTCTACTTGATACCACTACGACCAATAAAGCCTTCTCACCCTTGCCATCTAATACCTTTGAGCTTTCTCCTCATTTTGAAACAAAGGAAATTTTAGCCAGTTCTAAAGTTATCCGTTCAGGGCTGCCGGCGACTCCACCGAAGCACCTCCTTCAGGTCCTCCTCAACGTCACGCGCCAAGGGACGAATACTACCGTTACCGGCCTCACCGGCAGAGCCACAGCATCAGAAATCGCATCATGAACAACACCCACGACGACCTACTGGACGATGAACCACCACCATCCTACCAAGAAGCCACCGGCACTCCATCATTCACCCACCGCCCAGACCCAGCGCAACCCCCTCCCCTGCCACCTCGCAACCCCAGCAAACAACAGCAACCGCATCCACAAAACACAAACGGCCACTCATCAGCATCAATAGGCTCACCTTCCTCCCATCACGCCCCAGCACAAACCTTCAACCAGCTCCTCCCCGCCATCAACCGCCAATTCCCGCCCACAATCAACCTATACCGCGATGCCTTCCCCGGCGCGCCCCTCCAGCGCCGCCTCTTCCTCGGCGAGCACCAGCACCCACCTCTCTACGCCGTCGGCATATACATAGGCGCTGTCGTCCTGCACAACGGGCCTTCTGACGACTTCCCGCCGCTCGCCACCGTCGCCTACGGCGGCCTCGGCCGGCGCATAGAAATCAGCCTCCCGCCACTAACGCCAACGTCTCCCGCCACGCGGCCGATCGTCGCAACGATCACGCGCGGATCCTTTGCCTTCAGCGTCGAGGTGCCGGACGGCGGCGGGGGCTTCCGCCGCGAGGGGTTCGAGTGGCGGCGGAGCAGCAATAGTATCGCGGTGGGGACGCTTGGCGGCGCGACGCAGGGGTGGAAACTGGTGCGGCTGTCGAATGAGTTGCTTGCGGGCAGCGTGGCGATGGGTGCTGGCTCGGGCCCGCCGAGTGGGGATGGGCATGAGGTTGTTGCTGTGTGCACGTCGGCGGTGATGAGCTTAACGAAGCTGTGGAAGTTTTGCTTCCTCGGGACGGGTGTGTCGGGCGCGTTGGGGGAGAGGTGGGCTGTGATGGCTGTGGTAACGGGATTGATTACTTGGGATCGGGAAAATAGGCGGTAGGGGTTCAGCGGGACATATTGTGTTGGCTATGTTGGCTGGCTTCGGTATACCTTCCTCAGTAAGCTCGGATGTGTGTCCTGTATTGTGTGTGTGTGTGTGTGTGTGTGTGTGTGCAAATTGGTATGTTTGCCCCCCATATTCCTGGCTTATGACCTTTGGAATCTAGACCACAACACAGCTGCTGATAATTGTAGGCTATACTCGTGGCAGACCACGACTTTCCTCTGCACCAAGGATGGAGTGCTTTGGCCTGATTAATATTCTCGTCAGCGATCTGTCCTGGGGCGTCGTTCACACTCTAATTCTTAGACCGAATACTCAACTGTGGTCCTTTCTCAGAACCCAGCAGTAATCTGAAGTGACATCCGTCAAATGCATGTTCTCGCGAGAGGTCTGCGCTGCCTCACACCTGTCTTGTCGTGGAATTTTCTGTTGTCATGGTGGCACGCGCCATTCAGTACCACAGTCTCAAACACTTCTTGCTCGTACCACCGATGCTGTTCACAGCTCAAATAAAGCTGGCCTCATCACTGTTGAGGAGTGGCAAGCACATTTGGTCAAATAGGAGCGGTATTCGTGCCACCACTGCGGATATACGACGCACAAATTAGAGGCTGTAAGCGCTAGACCAGCTTCAGTCGTCTCAAGTCTCTGCGATACCACAATTCTCAGGGACCCAACGGGGTCGTCGATGCGAAACCATGGCGATCGCCGAACGAGCTCCGGATTTCGTCCATGAGCCAGACAGTAGTAGACCAAAAAATCAAGAAAAAGAAAAAAAATCGACTCAGACAGCCAGGCGAGTAGCCTGACAGTCCAGGTGAATTTTTCGCCAGACCGCAGGAGGCGTCTCGCCATATCGAAGCGGAGACCACGGTCCTTTCTAGGAGCTGGAACGACATGGATGAGACGCAAATGCCGTCTTGACATGCTGAGGCTCTGCTCAGAATGGTCCACCCTCGGACCCAGCATCCACAGCATCTCAATAATGGTGCGAGATGGGTTCCGTGATACTATGCTACGAGCGGGCTAGACTGGTGCAAGGAGAAGCTCCGGGCGACATCAAACACAGAAAGTCGTACCATGTTGTGCAGAATCCAAAAAAGTCTGAAAGCTCCGAGCTGCAGGATAGCCTGCAGGGAAGATTCCGCCAGGCGATCGCATGACAGCTCGAGGCCCTGGCAGGCTGGAGCCGACGGAGACGAGCGAGGGTGGCATTGCCCATGCCATCGGGTGGTGCAGGAAGGCAAGAAAGCAGGAACGGCCCATGCGAGAGTGAGTCGTGGCGTGATTTTCCAAAAGCTGCTCTCCCACACGAATGCAGTGGAACCACGCGTTGGCATGATCTTCGGCTGGGATCCGACGACCCACTCGCTGCCGAATGTGGACCGCTCTTGTACTGCTTTCGACTTGACCTGCTCGACCTGACAGGTCGACAGCAGATGCAGACTCGGTGCTGCCAGACTTGCATGGTCTCTGCCAGGCTGCGTCTATTTTCGCTGTCGGAACTGATACCAGCGTGGCCAATCTAATTCGCCCACTTGGTGCGCCGATGGTGACGAGGAAACTTGCATGGCTGCAGACATCTCGATGAGTCCCCTTTCGGAACCATCATGCTCGAACGACTTAGACCACTCAGGCCTGCGTCTTGATGGCAGTTGCGGGCCCGTGGGTGACTTTGCATGGCTGTCATGCCCGACTATCGCAAGTCCGATCAATGTACCTCCCACTTTTCATCAGTCCATCTCCTGCTCAGGATTCTTCCAGGGGTCGCCGCTACCGCCAGAGAATGAGTCCAACCCATCGGGTGCTGGCGACACACGGTGGGTGGCACAAGGTTGGCAGGGGAGTGTCGTGTCCACCTCTACACATTGTGAGAAGAACATATAAGACGATCCGTAGTCAGCCTCACAGATAGGAATGCAGAACAAGCTCACCACCACCTTCAAAATTGAACACGAAATCCCGCACATCAGTCTTCCTAGACCTTACGACATTCTCCTCCCTTCACACAACACCTTTTCTCGGCTCATCATGACCTCCACACCGGGAAACTTCACCGTTGGTGATTACCTCGCCGAGCGGTTGGCCCAAGTCGGCTGCCGTCACCACTTCGTGGTTCCTGGCGACTACAACCTCATCCTCCTCGACAAGCTTCAGCTTCACCCCGACCTTAAGGAGATCGGCTGCGCCAACGAGCTCAACTGTAGTTTGGCCGCCGAGGGCTATGCCCGCGCCAACGGCGTCTCTGCCTGCGTCGTCACCTACAGTGTCGGCGCCATCTCGGCATTGAACGGTACCGGCTCAGCATACGCCGAGAACCTGCCGCTGATCCTGATATCTGGCTCGCCCAACACCAACGATGCCGGCCAATTCCACCTACTCCACCACACCCTCGGCAAGCTGGACTACACATACCAGCTCGAGATGGCCAAGAAGGTCACATGCTGTGCCGTCGCCATCCCACGCGCCGAGGACGCCCCAAGGCTGATCGACAGAGCCATCCGAGCTGCTATCCTCAGCCGCAAGCCTTGCTACATTGAGATCCCCACCAACTTGTCCTCCGCGCTCTGTGTGCGACCCGGCCCCATCTCCGCCGTCACCGCGCCCGTTACTTCCGACGCCGGTGCGCTCAAGGCCGCCGCCGACTGTGCCGCCGAGTACCTTAAGGGGAAGCTCAAGCCCATGATTCTGGTCGGCCCCAAGGTAGCTCGTTGCTTCGCGGGAGATGCCCTTATCAAACTGGCCGAGGCCATGGGCTGTGCTGTCGCCGTGCAACCGGCCGCGAAGGGCATGTTCCCCGAGGACCACCCGCAATTCGTCGGCATCTTCTGGGGACAAGTCAGCACAATGGCCGCGGACGCGATCTTCAATTGGGCTGATGCGATCATCTGCGCCGGCTGCGTCTTCAACGACTACTCGACCGTTGGCTGGACCGCCATGCCCGCTATCCCTCTGATGAAATGTGATATGGATCACGTCACATACCCCGGCAGCCACTACTCGCGCGTGCGTCTGTCTGAATTCCTCGACCACCTGTCCACCCAGGTGTCGTACAACAACTCGACTATGATCGAGTACAACCGCCTTCGCCCCGACCCGTACGTCGTGCACACAGCAGACGAGAGTGATGATCTCACCCGCAAGGAGATCCAGCGCCAGATGCAGGCACTCATCACCCCCGACACCACGTTATTTATCGAGACTGGCGATTCGTGGTTCAACGGCACGCAGCTGAACCTTCCCCGCGGCGCTGGGTACGAAATCGAGATGCAGTGGGGCCACATCGGCTGGTCCATTCCCGCGGCTTTCGGTTACGCCATGAGGTTCCCTGAGCGCCGCACCATTTGCGTCTGCGGTGACGGCTCGTTCCAGGTCACAGCACAGGAAGTCTCGCAGATGGTCCGCTTCAACCTGAACATTACCATCCTGCTGATCAACAACCGTGGATACACCATCGAGGTTGAGATTCACGACGGTTCTTACAACAAGATCAAGAACTGGGACTACGCTCTCCTCATGAAGGTCTTCAACTCGACCGACGGCAACGGCATCAGCTTCAACGCAAACACGTCTGGCGAACTCAAGGAGGCTCTCATCAAGGCCAACGAGCACAAGGGCGGCCCGTGCCTGATCGAGTGCGCGATCCACCAGGACGACTGCAGCAAGGAGCTCATAACATGGGGTGTAAGTAACAGTAGCTCCCGTTTGTCTCCCCTTTTACGCACTTGCTTTTCTTGGTAAACAAATGACTAACCTGGCACCAGCACTTTGTTGCGAACGCAAATGCTCGCAAGCCGCAGGGGGCATAGGACAGCCACTTGCCGCTGTCGTCGACGGGAACCACCACGCGGCGAGCGACGGTTCCTCATCCTCAGCATCATCGCTGAAGCGCGAGCATCTTATCGAGGCCGTGTATGACGGCAAGGGAAGACTGAATGGCTATGGCCTTTGCAGTCTGATCACGGGGATGAGAAAATAGTGGCTGGTATGGCCAAGGGAAATGGAGTTCAGGTCTGGTTTGATTACTTACAGGACGGAATTGGTGCATTGCGATTGATTGGATTCGGTGTCCTAGGTTGATTCATTGGCTTGGGATACAGGGTCAGTATACTTAGAAAAAGCATTATAGATACTATAGAATGTTTTTGGTTCCACTCTTCAACAATACTTTTCAACATGGGTTTTCTGTGTCTTGTCTACAGCGAGGATATCTGCTTGACTTATAACAGTTGTGTGGCACACAAGCTAGTAGTAGCTGGCACAATTTGGGTGGATATTTATAATTCTAGGGCCCCAACGCTTTTGTCCAAAAACTGTTAGAAACCCATGAATAATTGCTTGTAGCGACCGGTCGTAATGAACTCATTGCAAAAGTTGTCATCCATGCTGCTAGGCAGGCTGGAATCAAATGGTCCAGTATGGGGTATGAATCTGAATTGCGGTGGCTCAGCCACAGCCCGGTTCGTCTCCAGCACTGCCTGTAGGTGCACTGTCTTTGCCGCCATAGACACCGCCGTCTAATATGACATCTTCGTTGTTCGAAAGATCATCCTGCACTCGTCGCCATCCAGTGGTACGCTCCCTTCGTCCCTCCAACGCCACACCTTTCCCATTACTGTTCGCATTTGCAGCATAGACGGGCTTAATCAGCCCACCCAGGAGCGGATTCCTGCTAAAAGCGCCTCCAGCGCCTCTATTCGCATTCGACTCCTGCAACACACCACTCGGCGCAGCTTCCTCCTCGTCCGGCGTGCGCGGCCTCTCCTTCGCCACAAACTTCTTGACCACCTTGCCGCCCACAAGGTCAATGCTCACCACCTGCTGCCGCTTCTCATACTCGGGCCGCGCGTTCCACTCCATCTCGCGCAGCACCTTCTGCTGCCTCTTCAGCTCTCGCGCGCGCTCCTCCGGCGACGCCCACATACTGCCCGTCCCCGCCATGGCACCCGCGACATCAAAATCCGCAGCCTCGTCGCGCACCGTCGTCCGGCGCGCATTGTTCGCCTGGAAATTCAGCAGCTTGTCCCTGTGCTCCTTCGCCTTCGCCTCGGCCTCCGTCTCCTGCTCGTACCCCGTGCGCGCCTTCGTGAACGCCCGCGGCGCGGTCGCCACGTCTGGCCGGCGGTGCGCCTCGCGGTCGGCGGCTTGCTTCTCGCGGCCGCGCTCGACCTTCAGCTCGCGCAGCAGGGCCTGCACATCGTCTGAGGAGAGGAGCGGGTGCCCGCAGAAGGTGCAGGGCCCGAGGCCTTCCTTGAGGCAGATTACTTTGCCGCAGTGCAGGCAGTTCGGGGCGGCGGTTTGCAGGGGGTGCCGCGTGCCGACGCAGTTGCAGCGGCGGGTGGCGGGATTGCCGGAGGTGTTGCTGGCGTGCGAGGGGTTGGTGGTTATTTCGAGGGCGCGGATCGCGGCGTCGAGGTCGGCGACGGCGCCGGAGGCGCCGTGCATGGGTGTGCCGCCTGTGATGGCGACTCTTGTTTTGGGCGCGTTGTTTCGGGAGGAGGGGCCTGGGGTTGAAGAGCGGGAGGTTGGGTTCGAGGTTGGCTTGTGCTTCGGCGCGAGGAGGTCGGAGACGAGGGAGCCGGCGGCGGAGGGCGGCGGCTTGTTGTTGAATTTCTGGGAAGATGGGGTGGCTGTTCTGGATGGCGGTTTGCTGCTGGCGGCGCTTGATGCGCCGCCGCGACCTACTATGTACTCATTGTCGGTCTGGTTTTTGTTGTAGACCGTGCCGGGTCCGGGGTTGGTTGCGATGATCTGGCGCGGCGCGGGCGTGTGGATTGCTGGTTGCTTCTTCTTCTTGAACTGCTTTGAACGCTTGGGTCCGTCTGCGTCTGAGGGTGGTTGGGAGGTTGGTGCGGAAGTTGGAGCTCGTGGGGGCGCTGGGGCGGGCTTGGGATCTTGTCGTCGCGAGTTGAAGGAGGAGATGAATTCGATGGCTTGCGGCGAGTCGCCGAGGAGGTTCTTGAAGTGGTCTGCTGCTTCTGCTTTGGAGAGGGTGTTTGCGTAGTCGACGATTTGCTTGAGGTCTGAGTCTGGAAGACCCAGGAGCATCGATAGTTGGTTCAGTGACATTGCTGCAAATTTGTGTAGTTTGGAGAGGTATAACATTATTCACGAGCGTCAAAGGCGTCGATGTGCTATAGTAGCATGGATGACGTCTTGTCGCGGCCTGACTCATCGTTCATTGACTAAGCATTCCACGCACAACATGGGAATTAATTACTTCGTAGGCACTCTTTTGGGCTTGGTATGGTCTGGAGTCGAATGCATACAATCGATTAAGAAAAGAATAGTGACAGCTCGCGGTCGTGGTTTTGTACTTGACGAATCCTATTCCTCTTCACTCGTTTCGACCTCCTCCAGCTTCGCACCAGATCGATCCCTATGAATAACCACGGAAGCAACGTCAATCGAAGAATATCTCGATAGGTCAGCAGACCAATTAAATCATCGTAACACGAATCCAGCAGCTGAGCCCTCCAGATTATTATATCGGGACCAAAGCACAAGGCTGTGAGAGTCATCAGAGTCGTCCAGAAGACTGGTCGCTGCTTATTAGTCCATCCGCGATACGTCTGCCAACATTCGATGAGCAGCAGCAGCCCATTACAGACCCAATAGGTAATTAGCAAAGCTTGGTTCTTTTACTACATACTAATTATTAATGAGCAGTGGAACGAAGCCTTGGTTATCTTACCTTGAAGGTGAGCGGCTTAAACAGTTCTGCGTGCCTGGTCCACCACCCTGGGCCCTAATTCCCATTGGCTGGAGCCTATTTTATATACCAGAGCTTGGGTCTGCACGTGAGACAAGGCCGCTGCAGGCGTAAGCCTACTGTGAGTGAAAGACTTATCATAGACCAAGAAGCCTGTTGTATGTGAGGAGTTTGAATTGGCATTTTGAATTGAAGTAAGAAGACTAAGCCTGTAAGACAACGGGCGGTGAGAGACTTTGGTCGCCACAGGCGATCCAATAGTCTTCGCCCGTTATACTGTTTAGTACTGTACTAATTGAAATCGCCGCGCGATTTTCGCTACATCTATAAATCAAAAGAGCAATCTCTCAGACGTACGAAACTTTGCTCTTTTGGAGACATGTTTACTTGGCTGTAGGACTCGTAGCAAACCCGATACAGTAGTTCCCCCAGAAATAGCATGTGGGGCATTTCGAGAAAAGCATATGCTATATGCTATTTGACCGCATCTGCCACCAAAGAATAAAGTGGGGGCCCCGTATTTCCTTATCATTACAGTTATCCATTGGTACCTGCCAAAATATCCACATATGCTATTTCTGGGGGAACTACTGTATCTGTGTTGTCATTCGATTTAGACGGCCACGTCCAGCCCTGTCGATGTGAGGCCAGGAAACATATCTCGATGTACTGGCTGAGCACGTCGCCCCAAACACTCATCGAAACAAATGTTAGGCCAAAACCAGGTCCAAATATAGTGAAAATTGTCCAGTATACCGCGTATTTCGCGATGGATACGACAATGACACGTATGATGGGGGCCAGTTATAGTTCGATGTGTCCGAGACAGTCTCAAGAGTAGAGATTGAAGCTGCTGTCTGCTTGTGTAAATCGTCAGGGAGACTATCGATTGTGTCATTTATTCACTTGGAGAATTCCGTGGGTACTGTGGAATCATTGACGTTGCGCATATTCATACCAAAGAGGCTGGTCGCAAAAGAAAGTGGCAGAAAGATGCCGGCGAGGATAGTGAGCCTAAACAAGGTAAGGTCCTGAGATAGCTGGAAATGGCGACGAAGTATATTCACATCGTGGCTAATGTCGATCTGAAGCTGCTCAAATTGTGCGTCGTAGAGATCGAGGTCTTCTTGAATTGCCGCGAAAGTGTTGCCAAAATCGATTCCAGTATTGCTTAAGCTTGACTGGTGATGCTCTGTCCACAATTTCAACAGGTTCAGGACGTCGCGGCCATGCTTCACGCCGTTGTGGCCAACCTTGCGGGATTCTTCCAGAAGTGCATGAGGAACCTCAACTTGCTAGCAGATAGGTTCTTCTCTACCGATGATGCTCTGAAGCAATCGTTGGTGTTAGAATGAGGAACGCATGAATGAGACAACCTCATACAGACTCAAGTTGACTTACTAAGTACCGTTTGCACAGCCTCATCTTCTCAAGCAGACGCTCTTTCTTGGCTATTTAAGTAAGATCGCCTTTCTTGAGACGACTCGAAATCAACCTGACTTCGAAATCATCGTCACTCTGCCGGTGCTTGACAGGTTGTTCTGCGGCATATTCCTGGATCTTTCCAGGATGCCGCGGCCCCAAATTCGAAACATGATTAGTACCTAGGGTAGACTCCGAGCTTTTCACTGTCTCTCTGTCCTGATCTCTCGGAGGAATGGGAGAATAGCCATGCCGTTTTGCGATCGCGCCCGATGCCTCGTCACAATATCTCATAATGGTATTCATGACCATTTGGAACCCAGGGGAGGTTGGACTTTCGAATTTGACCAAGCCTGAATGATCTGCGTCGATGCCGGCACGCTCAATGTCATCGTATACAGGAGCGGCACTGTCGCTCGCAACTATGAAATCTTTGCCAAGAAACTTGAGGTCCGTCTTTCTTTGCTCCCAGAAAAAGGATAGGGCGAAGTCCTTCATGATCGGAACAAAGAAGTCAGTGACATTTTGCAAAGTCTCGGACTCTGTTTCCAGAGCTGTAGCTAGTTCTGACTTTGATACTTTGATTGGGTAAGGCGCAAACATAGATGCAAGCCTCTTCAAAGAGGCCAGTAATGATGCTTTCGATGAGCCCATGTAAGGTGTGCCGAAGAACACAACACCATGCGTAGACGTGAAAATGTCGTGTTCATGGACCATCCTCTCGATCGTTCTCGTTTGAGAACATGCCAGTGCCTTGATGTTGGTTCTCTTAGCAATTGCTCATAATACTCGTGGACTGCATGATCATCGATGGGCACCTGGACACCTGCCCAGGCGCTTTGCGTTATAACTCACTCGCTTGACCACAATGCCACCAAGTGAATGACAAAGAAATATGATAGGTTTGCCCGTCATCCCTGAAAGCTATAGAACGTAGTCAGAAATGATGTCCACAGAGAGATGAATTTTTAATCCCCTTACTTGTCGATCGGCACACAGATTTGCGATGAGGGTATGAGCATGATGATGCACTCGGTTTTCGAAGTGTGATCGCCGACCAAGGACAAAAAGCTGGCGTCATATCTCCAGACTAGGACCCGAGCATTGTTGATGAAGCTGGGTAGAAACTCTGGATGGCTAAGCCAACTGACTTTGCTTTCTCGGGACGTCCAAGTCTTGGCGGCACCTCCGTTCAGTCCATGAACAGCTACGATACTGCCAGCACCCGTCTCGTCTGTGAAATGATATGCATACAAGAAAGGTTTGGTGATGAAAGCTAGGGATATTACTCGATTTCTGCTTGAGTCGCAGGTAAGTAAACTTCTCGAATGCCATATTTGTATTCCTCTGACGAATGCATTTTCGCGTGTTGCGGCCCAGGTATGAAGTGGCTTTTCGTGGCTGGAGTTTCAACAATGGACATACGAGCCCTGAAGATTGCCGAGGTGAGCCTCAGTCTCACAGCAACGAAGTTGCTAGCAGGGCGACGTTCATCTCAACACTGCGCCTTCCCTCGCAAATCGAACAAATTATGTATCTGGTTCGCGGAACTTAGATTCGCCTTAGCCGTCTAAGCAGCGGACGGCAGGCCACAGGAGACAGGGTCACTGAGAGAGTACGTACTCCGTGCCATGTTGAATGCACTGCTATCTCATCTGCGACCCACTGCTGCGTTGTACACATCCGTGCAGTCAAGATCAGGATCGAATTAAGGGGTCGCAGGCGGCGTCTTCCTGCATCAGCGCATATGTACAAAGAGGCTCGCGTCGCAACGCTTCTGCTCAATTGAACACTCACCCTTGGTAAGGGAGCGGTTGGTGCGGCGCAGTGCATTGGGGGATCTTGATTGGACTAGTCCCGTTCTCTACGCTTTTGGTGCCATGCAACTCCACCTGCAAAAGCAACTCGGAGGTGAGGCAGCCTTTCTGCCTCAGGAATGTGTTCAGCCAGTCCTGGGTGTCTTCTCAACCTTAACCCTGCAGCCATCAGCAGGTGTGAGCACCAGGGACAAAACCTGTCGTTTGGTCTTTGATTAGCAACGCTTGTCGGATGTGGCCTGCCAGGTACGTACCTGGTAGACACCGGCTGCGTGTTGTACAGCAACTTGGTACTTGCATATTAAGTACTCAAGACTTGCCGGAGATGACTCGCCCACGAGCCGTCGCTCAGTCAGCGTTCATCTATTCTCGCGAGCCTAACACTGAATGCCATACTGAAGCGCCTGGAGCCTCCAAAACCACTACCCAGATTTCTCCACCCTCACCATGGAAAATTGGACAGATGCAAGCTAGTTTTCTTGTGTTACTCACGGTACACAGGGAAAATAATCCCTTAAGACCAGCCAATACCATTCTTACATGTTTATGTAGTTCGCGTCAACTGGGCCATCGGAGAGCTGCAGTCTCTGTCACTGATAAGCTTCGATGGCAGCTATGTATCATTACACCCTCTTGTCCATGCATGGGCTCGCGACAGCATATCCATCTTGGATCGGAGGGTATGGGCATCTATTGCTCTTAACACTCTCATGGAGTCTGTTCAATTGCCGCCCGGAAGCAGTACTGGTACCGATGGCGAGTTCCATCGTGATGTACTTCCTCACCTGGAAATGTGCTTGAGTGCGCATGGCAGCCCAGTCTCGACGTCCATGAAGAGACTCGGGACATTGCAGATGCGAGCCGCAAAGTTTCTTCAGCCTACTCTACTTATGATCGTGCGAGATCAAATCCAGCACGCCGCCAAATGTGGCTGGGTGTTTGCAGAGCAGGGCCACTTTGAAAAGGCTGCTGCCCACCTGCAAACAGTCAAACATGTTTTAGAGAAGGCGCTTGGGCTACAGAATGAGAGAACTATGACATCCATGCTGGGCCTCGCAGGAGTTTACTGGGGCCTTGGCCGGTTGCAAGAGGCTATTGCCCTTCAGTGGACAGTGGTCGAAACACGAGCAAGACTTTTTAGTCCAGACGATGAAAGAACTTTGCAGGCAATGGACGCACTGGGAAAGTCATACTGGCTTCACGGAATGTATAGGGAGGCTCTCGAACTGCATACAATCACCAGCGAGAGGATGAGAGCTGCCTTTGACGAAACGCACCCACGATACGCAGACACGTTGTCCGCGATAGACAATCTCGGGGTCACACTACGATCATGGCGTCGGTACGAGGATAGTTTGGAGTTGCACCGAGAAGTCTTGCCGTCTCGACAGCGGCTGCTCGGACACGCTCACCAGGACACAGTAATGACAAAAGCAAACCTCGCCATGGCGTTGTTGGATTTGGGGCGTATAGACGAAGCACAATCATACATGGTGGAGGTCTACGATCATCGTAGGCGGCAGTTGGGAAAAGAACATCCTTGGACACTTTGGTCTCTCTGCTACCTGGCAAAGGTCTATATTGAAGCTGGATATCTCCAAGAGGCACAAGACATGCTCGAATGGGGCGTCGAGGCCGGAGTTAGGAGCCTTACCAAGAATCACCTCGGTGTTCTGATGGGTCGCGGAGAATTGGCCCGTGTCTACGTTAGACAAGACAGAGCTGAAGAGGCCGAAGCACTTACTGTGGAAACGGTCAAGCTCGTGGAACAGTCCCGGGGAGCAAGCCAACCAGATTGTGTCTATGGTCTTTGGCGGCTAGCATCGCTGTACGTGCTGATGGGTGAGCGAAAAAAGGCGTTGGATACTGCACGAATAGGCTTGGAGAGAGTTGACATGAAGCTTGGTCGAGAACATCCTTTGGGAAAGGATGTTGAAGAGATGTATCGCATCTTGGCTGACCCCTCATCATCGGAAGACGAGATGGCCATGTTGAAGCCGGCTATCAAATGCAAGAAGGCAGACGAACTAAGCTCGAGCTCCGGCGATGGCTCCGGTCAAGGGACAGCAACCCAAGTTGATCAAAGCAGCTTTCGAACATCTGCTTGGTAAAGTAGAAACCGTATGTACAATAGGAACCCTGAATGTTTGTTAGCGTATGACTCTGCGGCTGTTTTGGGCAGTACTTTCTTACTACCAAATAATCGAAGTTTTAACAGCTTGCTTTGTCCTAAAGGGCGTTGTACGTATTTATGCTGCAAGTACAGCGAACAACGTGCAATTGAATTACTTTCGGTGCTTACGATTAATCGTTTTCCAGCTTTTGCAACTGTGTTGCCCGGGCGATAAACGCAAGGTAGAAGTTGATATTTAGTACCGCAATATGGAACTGGCTCGCTAATTGGCCCAAAATAAGCTCCAGACTAACAACAAAGTAGTGGTGGGCACAAACAGTCAGCGGTCGTATTGTACTTGAACTGTTGTGGTTGACCGTCGTACCAAGTAGATTGGTTGATTTGATACCCCTGACTCCTGTACCCGCCACCTGTCCTGCAGATTCGGGAGCGCCAGCTCTTTAGCAGGGATTAGGGAAGCCACCATCCCCCTCCGCGTGTCAAGATGCCCATCGCTCCACGAAGTAGTTGTAATTGACGAGATGGCAAAAGCATCTCGTCAAAATTTTGTCCTCTTGCTGAACACAGTAGAACAACGTATATCAGACAGGTATCGAGCTCGCGATTACTCCTTATTAAACATTTTCATACAGGAGAGCAACGTATACCAGACAAGTATCCAGTGCGCGATTACTCCTTGTTGAGCATTTTCATGTGACCCTTTTGGATGCTACACAATAGTGTTCCACCCCGCCACCTGGGCACCTTACCCACAAGTCGAAGATGCTCGCCACGCATCGGTTCGTGCCATAGTTCGCAAGATGTAGATGGTTGATATGATGAAACCGCGTATAAATTACATCACATGACGGGTCCCGTAGCTCAGCTGGTCAGAGCGTCGTACTAATATATCGCAAGATATATCGAGTAATTCGTGATGCGAAGGTCGCGGGTTCGATCCCCTCCGGGACCAATCTCTTTTCTTTTGCAACTTTTGTACCTCTTCCCGTCTTTGGTGAGGTCTGGAAACGGTTTCCTGGCGGCGAGCGACCGGAAACCAGGAGTAAGAAAACGTTTCCCAGGAAATATCTTTTGCAAAGGCCCAGAGAGCACAGGTGCATGCGACCATGCGCGTCGGCCTGGGCCGCAATTTCGGATCGCGCATCTACGTACGCTTGTCGCTACGCACAACCTGCCAAGTAAGTTCATGTACCCACAATCCGGCCACCTCCCCAGTCGGCCACCCCTAAAACGAAAGCGTCTATTCTCAACATTACTCTTTCAACAGCATACATTTGATTCAATCAAGCCACTATAATACAATCCTTTTCATCAACTATACTTTCAGCATCGCTCTTTTCAATGAGACTATCCGTAGCTTCTAGTTCCTGCTGCTGGCCCCGGTAAATATCATCAATTGAAGCAAACTTCGAGTTGGGGCTCAAGTCGACCTTCCTTCTTTTCGGTGGCTGACTGGCCGCAATAGTAGCTTCTAGCCCTTCAATTCTCTTGAGGGCTTGTGCTAGTTTGCTGTCCTTCTCATCAAACCCCTTTGTAACCTTTCTGAATAGAGTGCGAGTGGTCTGACTGGCTGATTTGGTGTGGTTGAATTGATTGAACTGGACCCTTAGGTCTTGAGACTTGCGTGGAGTTGACCAAATCGTTGATTGCATACCCAAAAGCCTTAGGGGTGTGAATTCAGCCCTTTTCGCGTCCCCGGGGGTCTTTTGAGTCCTTTCTTTAGCCCTCTGTTGAGAGTTCTCAAGCAATAAGGGACTCAACAGTGGTTTGCTGGCGGCTACGGGCCAAAGACCGCTAGCTCTCCACCCAGACTTGATATTCTGGCTAGAAAGACCGTCGATTCTAGCAAGGCGATAGTTCTCAAGGAAATCCCTCTTTCCAGCAGTTGTTGAGTCAGCCCACTGGTGCAGTTGACCAAGTCTTTTCCGGTAGGACCGCTTAAGCGAAGAGAAGACGGCCAAATCGAGAGGTTGAAGGACGTGTGAAGTATGAGGAGGCAAATAAAGCAATATTGTATTGCTCTGATAGCATTCCCACATGAATTCAACAGTCACATGACTGCCGTGACCATCCAAGATAAGTAGTCGCCTCTCTGTTGAGTCTGTTGGTTGAGTCCCTGGAATAAACACCTTTTGAAGCCATTCGAGTGCCGTATTGATATCAGTCCAAGCGTTTTCGGTTGCTGTAAATAGCCAACCTTTGTATTGATCCATTTGACGAGGAAACCACTGTTGTTGTACTGATTTGCCCTTGAAAATGACGAGTGGAGGAAGAGAGTTGCCAGTAGCTGAAATGCACTCAATAAAAGAAGTCCAAAGGCGAGATCCAGAGTCTCCTCTTTTAATTGAACTAGAATCAGCACTCCCAAGGACTAATCCGTTGTCCCCTTGGCCTTCAATAAGACCAGCTTCATCCATATTCCACCTATTTGAAGGCTTAATCTGCTGAATCTCTGGAAGTGCGAGGAAGGAGAACCAAGACTTAATTACTTGAGTAGTAGCCCAATTGACTCTCTTTAAGTCCACGCGGAAGCTTCTTTGGGTCTTTAGCCTTGGATTTCTCTTTAGAAAAGAGGTAACCCAACGCCTTCCGAGTGTTGTTGAGTCCCTTTTAGTCCGAAGGACTCTTTCCGCAAAGATTCGTAACTCTTAATGGGTTGGGGGAAGGCCTAAATTGGCCTGAGAAATGACCCAACTGGCTAAGGCATCCTCTTGATGGATCGAGAGTCTTTATCTCGATTGGTGGGCTATTTCTCGTGGTAGTTTTCCAGAAATTCGATGCCAAAGTATAGTACTTAGAATAGCCCACTCTTTCGAGGCCTGTCGGATTGAGGTGCCATTCTCAATAGCCACAAGTGCCGCAACAACCTAATCTTCAGTGTATGACTTCATAATGTTACAATAAAGAAGTGTTGAATTTTTGAAGTTGACCGGATTAAAATTGAGTGAGTTATTTGCGAGTGAAGCTGGGTGGTTGAAAGAGCAGTGTACTATTTGTGGGTGCGCCACTAAGGGTGTGCGCCACTTATGGGTACGTCAACTTATTGGGCGGTATGCAGCCCATTGGTGCATGCGATGTGGAGAGGCTCAGCGTCTGACCGTGCAGCATTTGCTCGGCCCACTATACCTACGGGTTTGCCCATGTTGGAATCAATAGTGGCTAGATAGCTACCCGACATAAGCTGTCTACACCACTACGCCTGACGAACTGCAAACAAATATGCGGCTTACCTGTAGGTAAGGAAGCGGAATGCATGCCCCTAGTTGCTAAATACGCGACATATACTATACGGGGCACTGCCACCCTCCGCCAACTTCACTTATCGAATTTACTCTGGTATTGTACCGCCATTTCCAAACCTGCTGAAATAATATATCAGAAGGCAAGCGTTGCTTAAAACTCCTTTTATCTGGATCAACTAATCCTTTTTCTCTGCTCTATAATTTTAGCATTCGGCTTCCAATATCACTAATATTTTTAGACAATTAATTCTGAACTTACTACTCCGGCTTCCTCTTACTTTGCCCGCGGCATTATTTAAACTCCCCTTCTAAATTAGTGGCCTAAAGCTGTCGCAAAAACTATCCGTTACACCGGATATGCCGAAACCTGATAATTATATAGTCGGTTGGATCTGCGCTGTTGGGATAGAGCTTATTGCGGCCCAATAGTTCCTCGACGAGAAGCACAATACACCGGATAATTTGCCCCCAAACGATAACAATACCTATAGTCTCGGCTGCATTGGGAAGCATTTTGTTGTTATTGCTGCACTACCCCACTGGCAATATGGGCTTGTAAGCGCTGCAACCGTTGCTAGGGATATAGTCCGCAGCTTCCCCAACGTAAGGATTGGTCTCATAGTCGGTATCGGTGGCGGCGCGCCGAGTCCGAAGTATAGTATCCGCTTAGGCGATATCGTGGTGAGCTCCCCAGGTTACAGTAGCGGAGGGGTATTTTAATACGACTACGGGAAGACAACATAAGAAAAGAGCTTTACTATTACTGGATACTTAAACCAGCCGCCTTAGTTTATATTAACGACAATATCCATGCTCGAAGCCAAGTATGAGAGCGATGGTTATAGCATTGAAGGAGCTATCAATAGCGTCTTGGACAGGAAATTAAGGTTGCGGGCGAAATACCAGCGGCCAGATCCAGGTACCGATATGTTGTATTCTTCCTCTTTCAGATACGCCGGGAATAACGAAGATAGTTGTGCAGTGGTCTATGGGGAGGACCGCTCGAACTTAATCTCCAGAAATGAGCGAGGAGAAGACCAGGATACTCCCGCAATCTATTACGGTCTGATTGCCTCTGCAAACCAGCTAATGAAAGATGCCTTGATTCGGGATAAGCTATTAGCGGAAAAAGATGTCTTATGTTTTGAGATGGAGGCTGCAGGGCTAATGAACCGCTTTCCTTGCCTTGTGATTCGGGGTATCTGCGATTATTCGGATACGCATAAGAACGCTTAATGGCAAGGGTATGCGGCGATGGCGGCAGCTGTATATGTGTAGAAAAATGTGGGTAAAGGCGGTAGATTCAGAGGTTCTAGCTACAGGTCCCTCAAGGGAACACCCACTATTTATAGCTAGATGAAATCCTCTGAAAAGATTCTAACAAGGGATATTAACAAGGGATGACTAGTACGTATGTCAACAAGGGATGACAGCAAGGGATGACTAGTATGTATTTCAACAATATGCGAAAGACGTCCTAAATCGAATTATACCAAATAAGATCGAGGCTAAGAAGAAACTTAATGTGATTCTTGCTGATAGTAAGCCCTCTTCCTAGAATAGCCATTAAGCTTAGTTCAGTTCAATGATAATGTATGGTTTAGTGGAGCAAAAGCTAGACAAGATATACCACGTTACAAATAATATAAAAGCAGGCATAGATGAGATGCATTTGCAGAATCGAAAGGAGAAAATCGATATCTGGCTATCAGCGGCAGATCACTCGATCAACCAACAAAGGGCTTATAAAGGCCGGCAAGTGGGCTCAGGCCAGTGGTTTCTCGAAAGCACATCGTTCTCGACCTGGCGACCAGGGCCTGCCTCCTTCCTCTGGCTAAATGGCATTCCCGGCTGCGGCAAGATAGTGCTTAGCTCTACGATTATTAACCACCTCCAACAGCTGCAATAAGATGCTTCTGGCTTTAGGAACTCCCATATCTTACTCTACTTCTACTTCGACTTTACCGATAGCCGAAAGCAATCCTTAGAAAGCGCAATTCGGTCGCTTATCAATTAGCTCTACTACAAATAACCATAGTTATAGAAACACTTGGATCTTCTTCGGTTATCGCGCAAGGACGGGAGATAGCAGCCGAGTACTTAAGACTTAACCAGCACCTTTTAGAAGATGCTCGAAGACGCTGGAGATATCTGGATTATCCTCGATGCGCTTAATAAATGCAAGATTCGAGATGGTTAGCCACTCCCAGGGCTTCTGGACTGGCTAAAGAATCTGCACCTGGATTAACAAAACGTTCGCCTGCTCGTTACCAGCCGTCCAGAAGACGATATTAGGTTGGCAATTAGCGGCTTTGCCAAGAAAGAATGCAGTATTCACCTGGGGAGCGATCTTATCGCGGAAGATATTAATAATTTTATCCACAAACAAGTTAACGGTGGAAGGGACTTCCATAGATAGCATAAGCATCCAGATATTCAGGACGAAATCGAATAAATATTACGAGAGAAGAGCAACGGTATATAAGATTATTATCTCTGTCTTTTTTAAGATTTATAACTAAAGCTATATAGGTTCCGATGGGTAGCATATTAATTGCAAATTATTAAGGATTGCATAGCCCCTTTGATATTGCGACGAGCTCTGTTATCACTACCGAAGACATTGGGCGCCACATATGCGCGGATACTAGACGGAATACCTGAACTATATCTACCATACACTATCCGAATCTTACAGTTCCTCATATTTTCAGAACGTGCGTTACGTATCGATAAAGCTATCGACGCGGTAGCAGTAGAGCCGGCAGAGATACCCACTTTCGATCCCAAGAACCGTATGCCCGACCCGATGGAGATATCCAGGTACTGCTCTAGCCTGGTAGTTCTGAGAAGAAGGGATACCGACGACGGAGAGGTCTTTGAGATGCAGCTCGCTCACTTATCAGTGAAGGAATACCTCCTTTCCAATTCGCCGGAGGCACTAAAGCCTCAAATACGCTCCAATTTTGTCGAGACGACATCAAGGGCCGCCATTGCAGTAACCTGCCTCTCTTACCTAATGGAGTTGAGCGAGAAGGACCCTATCGACACTATTACAGAATTAAACCCATTTGCCTTATACTGCGCCCGGTATTGGTTGGATCACGCTGTACAAGTCGAGATCGATAAGAAAGTTGGAACATTAGTTCAGACATTTTTTACCCATTAAAGATTTTACTCTACGGGCTACCATTTATATAACCCTAATCAATCATTCGAGGAATTACCTGGTAAAGACTCTGTGCAGGCAGGAGGCTTGTATTACGCTTCGCTCGGAGGATTTAAGCGCGCAATAAGTGCTCTCCTAGAGAAGGGGGCCAACGTGAATGCCCAGGGCGGAGACTACGGCAATGCCCTCCAGGCAGCTTCATCTGGTGGCTACGATCAAATTGTTTAGATGCTTCTCGAGAAGGAGGCGGATATGAATGCCCAGGGCGGATACTACGGTAATGCCCTCCAGGCGGCTTTATCTGATGGCTACGATCAAATTGTTTAGATGCTTCTCGAGAAGGGGGCGGATGTGAATGCCTGCCATGCCACGCCACACCAAACGCAGCTCCGGGACGTTGAACCGTCCCTACCTGGGGAGGTCTTGCGCTGTGGAGGCGGCGATATACCCATCGTGGGTTATGGAAACCTGGAAATACCCACTATGGACCAACGTGGAAAGGACATTACCGTAATACTCAGAAGAGTGGCATACGTACCGAACTTGCCGTTGACGTTAGTGTCTCTCCTCAGACTCCAGCGGGATGGGTGGAAATGGAAACATTGGACAGGCAAAGCCACCCGGAATGGTCGACGGCGTAGTTACCAGATAGTGGCGATGATCCATCCATGTCCTTGAAATCACCGGATACGTAAGTGTACGTCAACGACGGGAAACACGTTGTCAACCCTGGAAACTCCTCAAGCCCTCCATCCACTTGTTTGGCTTGCTAGGTCGCCAGCGCTAATCCGCTGGTCCTGGTTAGCCTCCAGCATCTGGCTTACTAGTGAGCACAGCTTAGCCTCTTTGCTGCTCGTTGCGGGGCTTTGGAGCCGCTCTAGGTGATGTTTGACAACGTCAAGCCAAGCTTCCATCAAAGCCACTGCCTCAGGTACCTGCGACCGGACTGCAAGTATGTTCCAGCCCCGTTCTTGGTCTGGGAGAGGGATACGACGGAGCAAGTAGAGCATGACAACTCCCAAGGAGAAGATATCAGCTGGAAGGTCCCATTGCCCATGGAACAGCCATTCAGGAGCCAGGTAGTGGGGTGATCCGCCACCACACAAACGAGCAGTCTCCCAGTCGACTTGGGCAAATAATCCTTTCCATGAGACCGAGAGGTGCTTGATCCGAAGAAAGAAGAACATGATTGGTAGGACGACTGCGCAGATGGGGAGGTTGAGGTAGAAACACCACCGCCAGTCTCTTTCAGCCAGCACGCCACCCACTACTGGTCCCACAATAGACCCCAAGGCGGCGGTGGACAGGACGATTCCGAGGGATTTTCCTCTTTCTCTTAGCGGGACCATGTCCCAGACAATTAACTCGACTAACAGCATGATGCCGCCGCTTCCCAGGCCCTGCACCGTGCGGCCAGCGATCATAGTTGCTGTATTATTTGCGCCGCCAGCAATGCCGCTACCGAGCGCGAAGACGCAGGTTGTGATTATCATGGGCCAACGACGCCCAAAGATATTACACAGTTGTGCGATTCCGGGCTGGACCACGGTCTGGGCGAAGACACAGCAGTTGGCGACTTCAACATACTTGTCATCGATTCCGAGCGTGGTCGAGATGTGTGGAAGCGCGATGGCAATGATGGATCCATCTAGCGAGGCGGTGAATGCGATGAGACATAGAGAGGCGATGACTAGCCAGAATGTCAGGCTTTTTTGCGCGGCGCTTCGGTTGTTATGTGCTCGCTTTCTGAGGCCTTTTCAGCCGGAGGTGCGGATATTTCCATCCTGGGCTGTGCAGGCAACCTTGGCAGTGGGAGGAGGATGGCTAGGTATGATGTGATGATTTGATAATAACTAGTGCATCAAAGACAAAGCATAAGTAGGGCAACAGATGAGAGAGAAACCAGCTAACAATGATGGACTTGAGCTGTACCTTAGTACAAAAGAGGTCCAGCCTGTTGATGGCGAGTGAGATAGATGTGGAACCACCCAGCATTATTGCAGGTACCTAGGTACATATGTACAGGACAAGGCACTGTGCAGGACCAAACAATGGTGATAAGAAGTGAGCTAGACACCTGCAGCCGGTCCGAACCGCAAAGAAACCACGATCGGCTTGAATCCACTGCTCAGCGCTGCATCTGCAGATTTTGTGTCCATGGCTTAGCTGGTGACCTATCAAGAGCTCGAGCTGAATAGCTGTTGGGAAAGAGATAAAGAGGCGAGCGGATCGAAACGGGGTCCAAGCCTGCGTCGAGTCTTAGCCAATAAGGCTGTGATAGAACAACCCCTCCCCCAAAGCCTGTCTTTGGCCCCCAGTCTCGGCATGGATTCCTCGGCCCGCAGCCGCGTTCAGTCTGGGGGCGGAGATCTCGGAAGCTAGGTACCGTCTTATCCTTCGAGGCTGAAAGTCCTCGTGCATATGTGTGCCAACCAACAGTTTTGACCTTGATTATAATTGGATGCTGGTGGTGGCGTGACAAGATAATGACAGATGACAGAAATAAGCCAGCTCCACCGGTGCCTTCGATCTCGCCTGCCCCTGGGCTGATTGGACGCTCAGAGGACAGTTGGTACGGAAATCATACCTTCGCTCCACTTGACATACATTACATGCGCCTGAGTAATATTGCAGGCAGCGCAGGCTGGCTGGCTGGGCAGGGTAAAAATATGCCCTCGTGTGATTTTGACGCCGAATCCCTGGCGCGGAAAACATCCCCGTGAAGCCTCCCTGGAGGTTTCCGCCCCCAAATAAGCAGAACAAGTCAAGGGCTCTGGGCCATCGGCCCCCAAACTCATCCCTGTCTTGCCGGAATCGTACATGCTGTCACCATGCAAAATAAACCAGCTAGAACCACAGATCCCACGAAAACCCTTCACATTCAAATCCAGATTGCTCAACAACAAAGTAGTATGTGCTCAAATGATTTATATCCAGCTGTTGAGAATCAGATTTTGATTCCAATGATGTCATTCAATCAATGATGTCATTCAAATGATATTCATGGCTGTGATGGGTAGATGAATGGAAGTACTGAGAGGTCCTAATTTTGATACTGAGCTACAGGCGCCTTCATTTTTTTTCAAACGCTGACAGCCATGCTGGCACGTAGCCACTCAGGTAAGTGAGGCGGAGACTAGTGCGTAACATGGTTGCGGCTGCAATACCACAGTGGCCCACATCGTCCGGGCTGAGTTCAGAGACCGGTCAACGACGCTGGCAAGGCTCCGTAGTGTTGGCTGATGATTGAATGGCTGCCAAGCATGCGCTCTGCAATTGTTGTTGCATTGTGCAGATGCTGTTGGGGCTTTAATGTGGAGATACCTAGAAAATTTGCGACCGAGCGATACATCGAGTCATGGAGCTGAACCAGGCTCCACCTCAAACGAGGATCATTAACCGTTCAATGATACAGTATGGTTAGAACATTACTAAGCGTTCAATCTGTTTTCAAGTCGCTGTTTTCCATTCTCACCGGTATCCAAAACCGAGTTGTAAAAGGCGGTCTTCCGGCATGCATCCCCTACACGCCGAAGACAGACCAATGATGAGCATCGAAAATGACTTGAGATAGAATCGCCGGTGATCAATATTACGGACTTTGAACGATTCTATCAACTAAGCTGCACGACTGTCACTGCTCGCCCTTTGCCCAGTGCACGTAACATGGATATCCGTTCGCAGGATGCAGTCCCGCCGAGTCCGTCTGATATGCCCGTTCACCGTGCACTGTTTTGACAGGTTGCCCGAACAACTTCCTCCTTGTCTTCTCGACGAAACCCAGCTTGCTCTCCTGCGTAGCATCGAAATCATCATAGGCATCCCTTATCTCAAGGTCCCTGCAGGTCAGAATAACAGCTACCCGAAGTTCGTTCCATACCAAGGTCTGCCCGATACAGTTCCTGGGACCCTGTTCGAAAGGCCGGAAGGCTACCGGATCGGGGTACAGCTCGTCTTCGGGGCCGACAAGGAAACGCTCAGGCAGGAACTCGTTGGGCCTTGGCCATACCCGCGCATTTACGTGCAGTGCGTGATGAAGTACATTTGCGCCAATATACTCCATGGGCTGTTCGTTGCCTTGGTGGTCGGTAACAGTGAGTCCTGGGAGCCCGGAACGCACCGTTCCAGCTGGGCCATATATGCGAAGTACCTCCTTTGTGAATGCCACTGTGAGCTTGCAGCTGTTCAAAAGACTAGGAATAGCCTTTATAACATCAGCTGCGGCATTGGGATCTTTCCCAAATACCTCATCGTGCTCATGTCTCAATTTCCTAAGCCATTCCGGATGCTTGGCGAGCATATGATAGACGTAGACCATCATTGAGGCCGTAGTATCGGTGCCTGCAAAGAGAAAAAGCCGAATTTGACATGTTGCGTAGTGTGCAAACCTCTCGTCTAGTTTTGGGCTGTGGAGCATGTCTGCATCTGGGGATTGAGCCACGTATGCTTCGAGCGCGAGCGTGATGACAGACTTGACAAGCTTGGGTTTCCGTCGTGTTTCATCCGCATCAGCTACATGTACTACCTTGGTTTCCCGAAACCGTCTCTCCAGCTCGTATCGGATGTATTTGTTCATGGTCCGTCCATGATACCATTGCATGAGGGGTCGAAGGGGATGCATGAGCACCCGAGGGTCCCAGAAGGAATGCCAGCTTAGAATTTTTCCCAGTGCGGTTGCGAGAACATTAGGCGAGTTTTGGTTGTTTGAATCGTCATCCCTTGAGTTGTCAGCAACTATGAGCCTGCTGAGTCATGAATACTTACAACGTCACTTTCAGGATAATTTCTTGAGTAAGTTTTGTGGCCAGTTCGTCCAGGGAAAACATCTCTTTTCCAACCCTCTTAATCAACTGGTCACGGAACACCAGGACCGAATCAACGATGTGAGGAACGGCATTCAGCATGGCGCCAGTACTGAATCCAGGGTTGAACAAGGATCTCCAGTATTTCCACTCGTCTCCATTCATGCTTATGAGATTAGGGCCACCGGTTACTGGCTCCATGAATCGGGAGGCGACAGCAGGCTTGGGGAGGTTGTATTTGTTGCAGATTTGATTGATGGATTCCGGGCCAAAGACTGTAAACAGAGGAGGGTATACTGGCCAGAAGTCCATGAGGAAGAGCTCGGTATCGGCATGCTCCTCACAGAGATCCCGCATGGCCAAGGCGACGGCTGCGTCGGGGGGGACTCCGTCAAGGTATTTCTGGAGCACGAGTAGGTGACCTGTGATCCAGCTCCATTCCTTTGGCATGGGCTGCCAAAAGTGTCAGAGGATCGGAGAACACCAGTGGTGGGATATGAATCGCTTACCACCCCCCGCTTTCGAAGCTCACTGATCTTGCGCCGATGATTGTAGACCGTATGAACCAGGTATCCGATCCCAGTGCACAATAAGATGCCAGCGGTGGGAAAGATATTTAGCCACGCCATTTTCAAAATGGGGCGAAAATGTGAAATGAGGATCAGACAGAGGAGAGCAGAAAAGGAAGAAGGGCAGAGATAGGTGGAAGAGTGGCATGTGAGGCATGTGAAGGATGGTATTATCAAATGGAGACCTGCTGTTGGATCTACGGGCAGCTACCAGGGTTATCAGGCCCCTTATAATTGTTAGGCAGAATTGTGGGCTGCCAGGCCGGGGAACAGCGCATCGGGTGGCACCCTGTTTCTACCGCACCACTGGGGTAGCGCCAACGGGCCTAGAGCTGGAGTCCATGCAGACGCCGTAAGGACATTGGAAGTGGCCGAGCCTACACCTAGGTACCTAGACTCCGATGCTTTACACTGTACTCCACTGACCAGACGTTTCGCCGTTTCTTCCTCGGTTTTATTTCACGTGGATAGAACAAGTGGACTCTCACTGACAGAAAGCACTCGAGGAATTTTTGAAGAAACTTGTTAGGCATACAACTGAGGTCACCCTATCCATGCGTCCGACTATCTTTCTTCCACTTCCAATTTTGATGACGATATTGAATCGAACACGGACGTAAATCCAGTCGGCGGCCTACAATCAAGCAGACCGCCCATCCGCGGTAATAACACCACCTCCACTCATGGCCCTGCCAGCCACCAAGTTATGATATTTTCGAGTTGCGCTGAGGCTCTATCACTGAAATGACATGACCAGATAGGAATAAGCCAGTGCAATTCTGGGACTGAGTTGACAGATACGTGATGGAATCTAGGGACTCCGAACACAAGTGTGCTCAACCCTGTATGTTGCCTGCGCCAACACTTCTATGCTGTAAGACCGGGAGAAGGGACGGAGGGAGAATAAAACGAAGAAAAAATCCAGCAATACGACCGGGACGGCGAGGCGGATCTTCCTCTAAGCTGTCCCGACTCCACGTGTCAGGATCAATCCAAGTTGCTATTCGAAGATTAGCAATCAGTCTGCATAGCCATATCATGGATATAAGACGAAAGGTCACGTACCTTCTCGAGAGTTTGGGGCCTCTTCCAAGGTCCGTGGGGTCTCCACAGAATAATGTTGTTGTTGTTTCAAGAAACCATGATAGTCCGTTTCTTCCAGACACTTAGTCGAGTGCATTGTCGACATGTTGTTTCCTTTCTCGTGTGTGTGGTCGGGGTCACCAAGGAGGGTTGCAAGACCGGTAAGAGTGGCATTTGGTATCTTTGAAAGCAAAAACCAGCCAAACCGGGCCGGCATGGTCCGTTGCTGTGGTTCTTCTGCCATGCGTTCAGACGTGCGCATTTGTATGACTTTGTCCACAAAGCGGCGGAAGCTGCTGGACGCGTTGGTGGGTCCGACTAATACTGATCGGTAGACGGTGATTGAGCCCATGACCACCCCAATGCAGGCCTCAGCATGTAGCCAGAAGACTCCCCATGGAACATCAAGTGTACCGTTACTTTGGTTGTACGTCCCGGCAGCGCGGATTATGGAACACGACAGCATGAAAAGAGAGAGACAAAGAAACACTCCCAGGCCAATTTTGGTCAGGAGCGCCATTTGCGATCTCCGGAGGACGAGGATGGGATTGGAAACGACTAAATAACATTAGAGAATACTTTCGCGGCTTGGTGCTTCTAACTCACTTGCAACGTCAGTCACAGCATCCAAAATAGGCCCAATCCAAAATGTGAAAGTCAATACAGGGCGGGAGACGGGAAGGTTGGGGAAGCACTTTGCTGTGACATTCGTTAGTCTACATCGACCAGGCATGGAAGGTGAGCTTACTGGCACTTGTCCCAAAATATGGACAGGTGATCAATTGTTGCAGGATCAAGTATAACCATGAAACGGTTGTGAAAGCGACTGCAGTCCAATAGTATCGTATCCACGTTTGTGGCATAGAGAGCAGGAGCGTGCGGAAGAACGCGAAGTAGCAGAATTTGACCATAAAGATGGCTGTCCACAAGAACGTCATATAAGCAAATGACCAGTTCATTTGGGCAAGGATGTCTCCAAGTTCCTGGGTAGCGATCAAAGAGACAACCTCATCGTTGCCCATGAGGCAGAAGACGAGGTATATGATTCGAGCTCGCTTGTAGAAGATGGCTGTTGAAGCAATCAAGGATGCGAAGCTGACAATGAGGAAGCCATCATCCAGGAAAATCCGTTGGCGCAGCCAAATTCGGATCAGAATGCGGCCAATGAAGGCAACCGATGCGAGAGCAAACAGGAACCCGATAGATGTCTAGAGGAGACGTTCAGCTCTTGCGAAACCTGGCAGGCGCCAAACATACATACCTTGAAGTCCTGCATCGCAATTTTACCGCTGTGGGCAATCCTCCATTCGGCCGCTTCTCGCTGCTCCGGGGTTAGAGCAGCGACCATCTGATCGATGAGAGTCCAGTTCAAGGACTGCAGATCATCCATTGTTGCTTGACTCCGCAAGTCTGAAGAATTTTGAGTAAAAGTGATCGATAATAGGATGGTAGAAAGTGCAGGAGGGAAATTCAGAAGGCTGCGTGGATAATGGCATATGGACTGATCTGAGAACAAAAGATCAGGATACAAGAGACCAATCACTGAGCAGCTCACCGAAACCTCGACAAACGCCGCTTCAGCCAGGGTGGGCCCGTGGAGACAAGCCCTCGGCAAGGCTACTCTACTCCATCGCGCGCCTGAGAATCGCTGGGTCACCAGGACTGTTATCTCGATCCAACCCCGCTCGTTTGCAGTTCAACCATGTCACGACGTAGTTGCGAACCCTGTGTATGCTTTCTGAAATCATCACTTGTTGCGACGCTGCAAAGCTAGGTACATAGTACATAGGTGGAAACGTGCGGAGTCTCTTAGTGCGGCACAGCAAGGACGCCGCACATCCAGCTATTTTTGAAAAAGCAAGGTGGTGGGTAAGAATTTTTATATGTAATACCGCCGTTTTTTGGCCTCTGTCGTACTTATCAGTATGATCGACTTGCCGTTACGGATATTCGAGGACGCACTTGCAAGTTGAAGTCCGGATGTGGTCCTCAAGGTGTTATGACTTCAAGTACCGCGGCCTGTATGTGGGTCAGTATATGTGCTCGTGAGGCATGGGTTTCGATCATTTAGCCGAGCTGAAAAGATATCAATCTGTTGGCACTATCTATTTTTGCATCCACACTCGCTGCTCTTGATGCGTTGCTCGATTTGGACCTGCATGTAACCAACGGGTGGCTGAGCGATTTCTTCCCATTGATCGTATCATCTTGCATTTTGGGAGGTAGATAAAATGACAGCCTCGGCGCTTGTCCCAGGCATGTCTCTGGCACACTAGCCGATGGTCGACATAGCCGCCACAGTGCTGGAATGAACCTCACACGCAAGGCAGGCTGGCGCCTGAGAAAGCGGGGATGGTAGCATTGGAATTGGGAACTCTTTGGTGCTGATGGTGTTCGTGATGGTGGAGGGAAGTGGAATGCCGATGTGATTCGACAATCATTGGGCACAGCCATTCATGAGTTCACCCTGTTAGAGTTGCAGTCCACGAATGAACTCGTGCTTGGGCCAGTCGTCGGCACCAGCACGACATGATTGGCTTCGTCCTCGGTTAGGCAAAGGCTCAGGGACAGCCTCCTTTTTACATTACGCACCGCGTGGGGTGAGTCCAACCAAGGTGACAGTTTCGTACTGTAAGGCGATAGACTGTTCACGGGTGCCAGGCAAGAGTTCATTATCCTCACTTGCGGCATAGCAAATTTCTTTGCTTGGGCTACGGATATATAAATATTGGATGTGTTGAAGATTAGACGGACAGTATTCCGTATCTCTAACGTCTCAGGATAGCTCAACAACTGTTGAACATCATTTTTCCTGGATTTCTTCTCTCACAGCAGTCATGGACGGCATTGAGCTTATGTCACCATCTCGCTTCCTCATTGGCGGCGTGATTATGAGCGCATTTCTCACAACTCTGCTTCGGTACATCTTAGCCATTGTCAAACCTTCCATTGGCAAAACATGTGAAGAAACACATGGACACCCTCCCCTTGCCCCAAAAGCCCTACCAATTTTGGGGCATACCCCCATCAGATTTCTGTGGGGCCCATTGGGCTTCTCACATACGTATGTCTGTCACCTTGTCCCGATTATGAATGATTAATGACAATTCATTTAGCTACCATGCATTTTGGAGACGCCAACCTGTCCGACTCAGTGTGCTATACCAGGACATGTACATTGTCCAAGGAGCCAAAGACCTACTTGGCCTCTTCAGGCAGCGTTCCCAATCAACCCTGTTCGTCCACCGCTTTGTCCTTGAAAATGCTTTTCTCCTCCCAAAGGCCGCAGCAGCAACATACCGCAAGGACAACTCAGGGTCTCATGAGAAACCAGTCCCTGGGACGACGGTACCGCACCACAACCGTGTAGAGTATCACGTACGAATCTCCCAACAACAGCTCCTCTTGGGAACTGGACAATCGTCTCTGTTCAGTCGGCTCTACGCAAATATGACGACGCGATTTTGCTCTTTGGAGATAAGCCAGGATTGGACAAACGTCCCGGATCTCCTTGACTTTTTCAAATCCAACCTAACGACTGCGACTGTGGACGCTCTGGCAGGGCCTGCACTCTTGCAAAGACATCCAAACTTCGTCAATGATATCTGGGCCATTGACAAGGGCGTCATTGGTTTGCTCCTCAAAACGCCTCGCTTCATGAACTCGGAAGCTCACCAAGCACGACATCGTGCACTCCAGGCCGTCGTTGATTGGCAGGCCTGGGCGAGGCAAAACTTCACGCCGGAGAGTGTCGATGAAGGTGGAAATGACCCTTTCTGGGGATCTAGCTTCTTTCGTGAGAGGCAAGATACTTTTCTAAGTGTGGATGGGTTCGACTATGACGCGGTTGCGGCCGAGGATCTTTCTTTCATTTGGAGGTACGTGGAAACTTATAGTTCTCAAGCACCAAGTATCTAAGTAAACTTTGCAGTGCAAATACCAACGCTGTCGTGGCTTCTTTCTGGCTTGCCATGGAAGCATTCCGAGATGTCGCACTTCTGCAAGCCGTCAGAGAAGAAGTTGCGTCATGCGTTCAGGATGGGTCAGGGGACCAGCCGGTCTTTGACGTTGCTAGGTTGATTCGCCAACCGCTTCTGCAAGCGATGTTCGCTGAGAATCTGAGGCTCCGGGTCCACGGCTTCCTCGTCCGTCGCTCAGGTGAGGATATGCACATCAACAAATGGACGATCCCGGGCCGCCATTGGGTCGTGGCAAGCTCCACTCCGGCATCAATGGATGCCAATTTCTGGTGTTCAGGAAGCAAATCTGCTCACCCAGTAGATCAATTCTGGCCTGGACGCTTCCTTAAAAAGGTTGCAGAATCGAATGCGCTGGTGTTCTCCCTAGAAGGTACTGAAGGTTCTTGGGTACCATTCGGTGGTGGTTCACACGTCTGCCCAGGCAGAATTCTTACTAAACGTGAGAACATACTTGCACTGGCACTGATGGTCACTTTGTTTGACTGTGAGGTTCTCGCGAACGACGAAGACTTGGTTTTGAAATCGGGGACTTACCCCTTGGGAACGATCCCGCCTCGTGAAAAGGTCCCAGCCAGAATTCGTCGGAGAGCGGCGATGTGACCAATGGCATCTTTTCTCAATGCGATGGCATCCGAGTTTGCTCCTTTATTTATACGCAAGATATTTTAACACACATTCAGACCTTATACTATCACGGACCACTGTAAATTCTGGTTGTCAGGCAGTGTAGAGGATTTTTGCCTTTCGCAGCCTTTTCGCATCCCTTTCATTCATTCCCAATGGAAAACCACATTGACTATAGGGGTTTCGAATGCGACGCCCGGTCAGGACTGAAATAGCTGTTGTGACTAACTAATGACGAACCTCCAGTGGCCCTGTGCCTTAAATGCGTACTCCACAAAGTGCGCAAGGCCCTCCCGGTACGGGCAAGTCGTACACTGGTGAGAAGATCATCCAAGTGCTTCTCGCGAACAGAGATAAGGCCAAGCTCGGTCCCATCATCTGTGTGTGCTACACCAATCACGCCCTGGATCAGCTGCTGGAGCATCTCCTTGATCATGGCGTCGACAAAATCATCCGCATGGGTGGGCAATCAAAATCAGAACGTATCAGCGGCCTGAACCTGAACACTGTTTCCAAGCAGATAGAATTCACCAAAGCAGAAAAGAAAAATTACTTCAATTGGGGGCAAGCAATGCTGCAAGAGGAAAAGAAGTGCACTAAGCAGTTGAAGCAGCTTACGTCGTTCGATGCCACGGAGTCCATCCGAGAGTACCATCGAACGAACAACCCAGCTCATCATGATGAGCTGTTCAGCCGAAGCGGCCAAGTTGATGCAGAAGGATTCCGGGTTGTGGAATCCCAGATCAAAGAAGACCCTGTTCGGCACTGGCTCAGGTATGGACGACTTCCGGCTGATATGCGTGATCAATCGCGTGGTCTTCAGGTCTTACAGTCTACTCGGTTGTGCGACATGAGCCCGTTTGAACGAAGGAGGCTCTACAATCACTAGGTAAAAGTATCCGAAATTCTATCATTGCCGAGATTGTGAATTCTCACCAGGAGCACCAAAAGGCATCACTTTTCAGCATGAGGAGACATAATGTCCATAGAGACATTACTCGAATTTGTTTGACAATTCTCCTCCAACCAAGTACGATATTATCGAACAACTTTGTTGAACAATTCCCAATGGCATTTTACGCCGCTAAATACTGGTCAGACCATTACAGAGATAGCACTCAGGCCCTAGAAGTTGAGGGCCAGGCGTTGCAGCTATTACAGGACGCACTTAAAAAGTGGGCTGGCTTATGGAATGCTGACAGTTGGGATGGGAAACTGGATTCCCAAACAATATTACCCACCTCCTTATACTATGCTTCGCTTCTCGGATTCCATTCCATTGCATATCGACTTATTTTCGAGTTTGGCGCCGACGTCAACGCACAAGGTGGATTCTATGGCAACGCTTTGCAGGCGGCTGCGAGAAGTGGGAACAAGGAGGTTGTCCAGCTTCTTCTTGACGGCGGCGCCGGCGACAAGGTGGAGGCTATGGCAACGCTTTCGCTCCTGTATGACGACGCTTGAGGGACATAGCGCCAGCGACTCGTCTGTGGCACCCTGTGGCCGCCGTGTGGCTCCGGGGTCATCCTGCAAAACCGTCAAGCCGTGGGAGGCAGACAGCGGCGCCTGTACGGCAACGCTCGAGGTTTGGCAGACGATTTCTCGAGCGTAATTCGACTTTGACGGCTTATATCTCAATACAAATATTGGTAAGATTAAGTTGTAAAGTCGGTCAGCCGCAAATATATTTCATGCTGCTATTAGAAATCAGCGACTTCAGCCATATAGTTACCTCATTGGTTCAAAGGACAAGTGAATCACTCGAAAAGGTCGGAATTTGCTTTAGCTGCCACCAAGAATCTGGCCTACCACATCTGATATATTGGGCCAGACTATATTTTTTTTGTGTTCATTAGGCCAAGTATAGAGTATTGAATTTTGATGGAATGATTGATTGTGTATGTTGGAATTACACCACCTATCACCGCCGCTTCAGCACGGGAGACCGCTCGTTTGGTTTAACTTTCTATATTCGCTTCTTTGGGTTGGGGGATCCTGAACGGACCGTCAGAGGCTGTATGTGCAGCTTGTTGGGCCGTCAGACCGCCCATCGGCTCCCACCAATGCTGATCTGACTTGGACGGGGCTGGACAGCGGAGGGTTGCTTTGTTAGGCAGGAGGGGCTGTTAGGGGTGTGATGAATCGCTCTTGCAGTCTGTAGACGTCGTTGTGAGATCGTACAAAGTAACGTTCTACCGCTGAAGAGGACCAGCGGCCCATAAGTTGCTTGTCCTCCATAGAGAAGCCACGGTTGTGGGCGTGTTGTGCGGCGCCCTTCCGGAAGCTGTGACCCGAATATCGGCAACTCGGCACTCCCACTGCTTGGAAGCAGCGCGCCATTGCTGTTGAGAAGGCGCCGCTGCACAGCTGGAAAAGCATCCACAGTATGTATATCACAATCAGACTTTAACCATTATACTTCATAGATATGGAGATTTGCGAGCAAACCGAAGCACTTGTTGAAGAGAGAGGCGATTTGGTCTTTGATCATACCAAAATCATTGTGAACGGAACAGAAGACGAGTACTTCTACGCAAGAATCCGTCGCCGTCTCAACGGTTCCTCCGACATCGATCTCCGCGCTCTCGATTTGATCAAGATCTCTGTCGACAATGTCTGGCCAAAGCTCAGCCCGAACTTGACACAAGCTCCTGAGCTCCTTCCTGAGAACTCTTACCTGAAGCAGCCGAATCTCTTATATTACGGCGATACCGATGAATCCCTTAGACTCTACGAGCAAGTTCTTAACGAAGCAAAAGTATGCGAGATTCTCAAGCAAAATCCACACCCCAACATCGCAACATACAGCGGCTGTGTTGTTCGATGTGGACGGATCAGAGCTCTCTGCTTCGTCAAGTATCTTCGACCTCTTTCCCAGCGGATGGATGATCGTACTCCTTTGGATATTAACATTTGCTTGCAAGGGATCGAGAGTGGGGTGGCACATTTGCATGGGTTAGGTTTGATCCATAATGATCTGAATCCGGCCAACATCATGATGGATGGAGACAATCCCGTCATTATCGATTTCGACTCATGCAAGCGAATTGGGGAGAAGTTAGGGATTAAGGCAGGGACTATTGACTGGGCGATGCCAGAGTTGAGCATTGCAAGACCTGAAAATGACGAATACGGTATAAGAAAATTGCAAGAGTGGCTGGTCAACAAGTCGAAGTGGAGCCGCTGATCTTCATGATGAGCGAGCAACCTTGGCCTCCGAAGCCTTTTACCGATACCATGGTAATTTCTACTTGAGAATAGCACACGCAGGCGCAACAAACCGACTACAGGGTACTTTGAGGAAAGGAACTACTTGGGCTGTGGTGTGAACTTGCTCAAAGCTCGTGATCCAGCATACGTTGGCCAGATCTGATGAGCAGAATCGGTAGAACTGGTAGGCATCTTGTACCTTTTGGAGACAACAGCACCTATGGCTCCTTTCAGGGCCTTCTCACGCGCAAATTTGTCTGCAATCTTGGTGAACTCGATATGGGGCATGATGTATGTCCACTTTGTTTGGAGCAGAAAGCAGTCCTACAGCAGACATACAGAAGAAGCCCTTCCATCAGGAAAACTCATGGAATATATTTCTTTTTGCCAGCCTCAAAGAGGCTGGGCGACAGAGGGCAGCACGACGGTGGGCAGCGAGGGCGGCGGCGGCGAAGAAGGAGGGCTGCGTTAGTTGTAGGACGGAGGAAGTGGTCTGGGGACTGAAAACCAGAAGGAAGGCTGATATATTGCTAGTAAGGCCGCCGTAACTGTCGGGGCCCCCGTCTCGTAGACCACGTGTTTCACACAGATGGAAGAGGAAATCCATCGCCATCGCTCGGTCTGCTTTCTCGATCACGTCTCGCCAATCGCTCGTGAGTTGAACGGACTCGCAATATCTCCACACTAGTTAGCGATTGTGCTGATGGATCGAGAAGGAAGCGGCCTGTTTACCTTTTCCATTTGCGCAGCATGCCAGAAACGTTAATCTTAGTATTGTCGGCATAGTCGGGCTTGAGGAAGCGAACGCCCTGGAGCTGCTCGCGGAGGGCTTTGTGCTGTGTAGCCGTAAGGGCCTTTGGCCGTTTCGCAATCCGTCTCTCAGCTTCTTGCTGCGTGAAGCGTTGAACGAAATCTCTATAGTAACGATTGTCGTCATACGCAGGCAATTGTAAGGGGCGACGCAATGCCATCAGAATAATACCGAGTCTCAAGGGCCTTCAGCTTTGGCGGACAAAGGACAGTGTTGAAACGAAAGGAATGAGTGTGATTTGATGAGGAGAAAGGTTGATTTTCCTCTCAACATCTATCAATAAGAGGGGAGAGACTGTAACGTATGTATTGAGGTTACGAATGTCACTATCCGCGCATTATCTCCCACTGTAAAGTTAACAACCCGAAGGCGACGAGAGGTGTGAGGACCACCATTTTATGTCGCGCGACAAAGACCAAGATCCTGGATTGCGGATCTGTGTTTTCTGAAAATAGATGCACTGACCGGGAACGCTAGAGGAGGCACAGTAAATTGGAAGGTGAGGGGCTCGGGCGCTGGAAGTACCGACCGAGTACCTGGCAGTGACAGTGCCCCTCGCTGTCGAGACCTTCGAAATTGGCGGCACGCGCCAACCAAATTCGGCGGCCAGAACAGCAACTTCTCGACTTAATCTGTAATATGATATATATAAGTCGTGTATAAAAGCATTAATTATATGACTTGGTTTAGCTACTTCCCTATATCTTTATGTACCTTTATTTAGTAAGTTCAACATAAAATTTAATATAAAACTAATAATCTGCAACTTATACGTAAACAGACTTTTGTGAAAAAGGAGGCTACGTGTAACGATCACACTAAATACCCGTGAGTATAGAGAAGGTGTCAGAAGGTTTATGTTAGCAGTATGGTAGCAGAGTTAACAAAGGTGCAATATCAAGACTGGTGTTCGTGCGAGTGTTGATCAGAAGCCGTGAGGCTATTCAGGGTAGACTGAATAATTAGACTGACGACTAAAGAGCTATGAAGGAAATACTATCTGTGTGATGCTAACCGTGTCCTTATGTCTTGTGGCCTTCATACCATCTTCAGTATTGGACCGTTGGAGTCGACGGCGATCCCATCGGTCCACCCTAGTGTAACCGACAGTGTCGATGGCGGTCCCATCGGTCCATCCTGGTCCTTTAGGTGACTGCCTAATCCGTTGCTGACACAAGCGTGTCTGACATAAGAGATGCGCTGTAAAAGCGAGCTAGAATCGAGAGGGCTAGCGAAAGGACTCCAGCGATGCCTTCTCCGTCGGCCACCAGCACGATAAGCTCGTATTTTTCCAAACCAAGGCGTTCGCCGTAGGGGCCGTCTAAGCGTATGTTTAGTGGAGTCCCTCGCTAGAGGAAGCTCGTCAAATGCCGCGAATGAGGGACAAGGAACGAAATGTCTTTTGTCGATCCGCGAGATGCCGTTTTCCAGAATGCCACAAGAAGCAAACGACTTTCAAGGCTCGCGATTAAGGGCAAACTAGGGAACCGTACGTAAAAGTATGTGCCTGAGCGTATGGGAATACTATGCCGCAGTCCGAGTGGCACGATCCAGTACCTCGTAGTGTACACCATGCACATTACGCTTCACTCACCACCACCACTCATTCAAGGACCCGCCTCCCAAAAGTGGCAGTTTTTACAATTTGTGCGTGGGCACCCTCAATCGGGTTCTTGTTATACATTCACATCAACATGTGGATAAGTTTTACAACGAGAAGTGTACAAGCGGCCGAGATCAACCATTTCCCGTTCGCCCACAAGTCGATACAGTGAATTTTGTAGTGTCGACTACACGACTAACTCACCCAGGTGCTTGTTATGTGTCCACCAATGCTATGGGGTGCATAGTTTTTTTCTGTATCGTGACAACAAAGACCTCGGGAGATAAAATTATAGAATCTTGGAATACGTGCCTGAGATGATGTGCATAGCGATCAGTATTCCAGGCCAATGCCTTGGCCCTTGGTAGATACTAAAGTGTTCAAGTCTACGATGAGACTTATGCAGCAACCAGCGAATCAAGACGCATCTCTTTTAAGCTGACTCCAAAACCTTTCCTCGCCTTTCGTGGCGGGTTGCGCCCTCCAGTTATCTTTTCTACCTTCATGGTCTCTGTGAGATCCTGCACGCCTGTCCTTCTTCTCTCCTTTTTCCCTGTGCCCTCCAGGCTTGGCTTTCTGATCTCTGAGATGAGTAGGATCTATCTGATTCGTAGGGACTCGGTGGCTGGTGGGTGGAGTTTGAAATGTTGTACCATACATATGGGTATGATCTCCATACTGCTGGACCGGTTGCGTGTAAATGGGCTGGGATTGAGCTTGCATTTGGCCTTGATGAAGTCCGATGGGATTGGATGCTGGGAAGTTGATACCTGTGTGTGAGAATGGAAGCTGAACTGGCTGCTGCTGGTATGACGGCATTGGTATGGCCATGGTTGCTGTGTTTGCATAGTGTAGGGCACACCCGCAGGAACGGTAAACGGTTGTTGCATCTGCTGATGCCACGGTTGCGGCGCTGTCGGCGGCGGCGGATTTGAAGATGAAGCATCGGTATGCAAGGACGTACAGTGGCTGGCCGGCTGCAATGGAGTCGCTCGAAGGCTCAGCCTCGCGTATTCCCTCCGAGCAGGGTCTTGAGGAAAAGCAGTGACTTCGTCGTTGGATGATCCTTCGCTTGACTCATCATGTGAGCTTGTGGACGGGTTGAGCCGAGAACGTCTGCGAGTCCTTGCCGCCATGATTAGTATGCTATGTATGCTATTGTTGCTCGTACCAAAGCGACATGAAGGTGTAATATCATCGCCTCCATATACGTTGACCAAGTACTCATCGAAATCCTCTGCTGTCAGGGCAATTTGCTGGAAATGCGCTGTAGTAAGCTCAGCATGTCCCTCGCTCGGTGCACTGAACGTCACCAGGGCGACGGCACTTTGAAAGGCATTTGCGATCTCTCGACCGTTTCACTGACGATGCCGTTCGCGTTAATGCTTATGCAGCTTTCCCACGAAAGTGAGCAAGGCGGGCTCGTCCATCGTGATCTCTGGTCGTCCGCAAGCTCTCTTTCCACGTATCTTTTGCATATTGTTGCGCCAGATTTGCAGTGTAATATTTTTGTCGATGGAAGGAAAGTATAGGCTGACATGAATCCGTGATTTGAAAGCTTCGTCCATTGCGCCGACCCGATTTGTCGTGAGAAACAAAAGTCCAGGATAGTACTCGAGCATCCGAAGTAAAACTGGTTCTACATCAGGCCTGCCACCCTGAGAATGGTGCAAGTGTATATGCGAGAAAATTACCTGATGCTAGGGAACTTCTAGCGTGCTCGGCGCTGGCTCGTTTGCTCATGAATACGTCGGCCTCGTCTAAAAGCAATACGCATCCCCACACGTGAGCTAAGTAAAACAGCTTGTTGAGGGTCTTCTCAACTTGATCTGGCGCGCTAGTAATGTCCCCTAATTGCCAATCGTTCGACATCAATAACTTCGCGGAGTATGTATGTGCGGACAGCATCAATTTATATGGCGAAAACACCTACCTCAATTGATTTTCAAAAGGGGATGGCCGGTTGCCTGCGCCACACATTCTGTACCGAAACAGTCAATTAGCGGCACTGCTCTAGGAAGTCATAAAAGTACCTAGGTATTTGCAAGGTTGCTGGCTTACCTGCCGTGGAAGTCTTTCCAGTCCCTGGCGCCCCATGCAAGAGCAGAACCAAGCCTTGACCTGTCGACCACAATATTAGAAGATATCTATCAAAGCCCAATTAAAGCTCCATTGAGATTTGCTGGTGGCGCGTACGCTGTTGCAAAAGGGACCTGAGGACTACGAACGAACGAGATGACGATGCCTGCCCAGGTGGCTGCTCAAACGTCCCGATTTTTGCTCAAAAACAAGTCATGCGTCCTTCATCAAGTGATGGGCAAAATTCAGTGCATATGCTGGGACAGTAGGTGTGCAGGTGAGTGAAGTTAAGTTCAACGCCATCCACTACCTGAGCAGGATGCGCTTCCAGCATAGAAGGTAAAGACTGGATTTTGGAGGAATCGGACTGTAGTATGAAAATGGATACTTGTCGCTTTACCTTTGCCACGGACGACTTGCTGGAAGTCAAGATCCGCTGGGTCCTTTTCGGTAACAATTCTTTTCGCGAAATGTGAAGAGACCAATGATTGGATCATTGTCTTGTGCATGGGAGAAAGGCAGAGTTGATCCCAAACGCTACCGCCTCTATCTAGAGGAATTGGCTGGATCAGTTCTCGGAGATCTGCCGAAGCGCCGATTTGAAGGGACGCTATGCCATATTGTTCAGTTTTCAAGGTTCTAATCAACGACGATGTTGGGCAGTAAGTCTTACCCCACATCCGAGTCCGCAATACATATTCGAAGACCCTGTCGGGAAATATGAGCATGTGGGTTTCTCCAGTGGCCACTTGCCCATCCTCGCTCAGGCTGGGCACTCGAATATTGGGCAAGATCTCATCAGATGACAAGCTGTCCCATATCAAGTCATTATCGACCTCCAAATGCTCTCCGCGGTCATAATTGTGTCTCTCGTCTGTAAGCCTGTAAAGTGAGATGTCAGATCTCTGCTGAATTATGGAAGGATCTTCACCTACAGCCCGTTCGACATCCGATATGATTTCACTATCAATCTTGGTGTCCAGATGGCGTTGAAGTAACATTCCGCTGGGTTCTCGATGATGACTCCACCCATTGTAATAGACATGGCTTTGTTTTGTGCAACAGCTGATAAACTTCTCGCTTCGCTGAACGACTGCCTGTTCGTCAACGAGACCTTCTTTGATAGCGATACGAAGGGGCATGACACCGAGCGAAGAAACAGCTTTCCTTCCGATGAATGGTTGGATCTCGAACCGTCCGTAAACAGGAAAAAATTGCGAGCCGTTATAGTCAATGAAGTAAGTTGACATACACACTTTCCGGCCACCCCCTGTTTCCGGCCACCTCAAATAGTCACCACTTTTCTTATCAGTTTATTTCAACATCACGTAAATATTTCGATTAAGCAAATAAAATACAGTCCTCTTCAGCAACTATACTTTAAGCTTCGCTCTCTCCAATGACACTATTTACAACCCCTGAAACCTCGTCCTGGGTGCGCATTATGTCATCAATGGTGGCGAACTTGGAATTCGGACTCAACTCAACCTTCCTTCTCTTTTGTGGCTGACTGGCCACAACTTTAGCCTCTAACACTTCTACTCTTTTGATAGTTTGTGTTAATAGCATGTCCTTCTCGTCAAAGCCATTTGTAACCTTTCTGAAGAGACTTCGTGAAGTTTGATTGGCTAAACCGTCCTTATTGAATACGTCGATTTGATCCCTTAGATCTCGAGACTTCCGTGGCGTTGACCAGATCGTTTGTTGCGTATCCAAGACCTTTAATAGTGTAATTCTAGCCCTTTTAAACTCCCCTGGGGTCTTTTGAGTCTTTCTTGAATCCGCTTAATGCTGTTTTGCCAATAGTAAAGGACTGATGAGTGGCTTACTTAGTGCCATGCGCTAAAGACCAGTCGGTTCCAAGATTTGATATTTTGAGCAGAAAGACCGTTTAATCGAGAAATAAGATAGTTTTCGAGGAAATCCCTCTTTCCAGTTGTTATTGATTCTTCCTACTGATGTAGTTGATTGAGTCTTTTCCGGTAGGACCGTTTGAGAGACGAAAAGACTCCAAGATTAAGAGGTTGAAGGACGTGAGAAGTGGGGGCAAATACAACAATAGTATATTGTTTTTATAACATTCCCACGTAAATTCCGTAGTAATATGACTTCCGTGGCTGTCAAGGATGAGTAATCGTCGCTCTGTTGAGTCTGTTGGTTGAGACCCTGGAATAAACACTTTTTTAAAGCCATTCGAGTGCCGTATTGTTATTAGTCCACGCGTTTTCGGGTGCTGTAGATAAAAAATCTTTATACGGCTCCAGTTAAAGAGGAAACTACTGTTGTTGTACTGATTTGCCCTTGAAAACAACTAGTGGAGGAAGAGAGTTGCCAGTAGCTGAAATGCACTCAATAAAAGAAGTCCAAAGGCGAGATCCAGAGTCTCCTCTTTTAATTGAAATAGATTCAGCACTCCCAAGGACTATTCCGTAGTGCCCTTGGCCTTTAATAAGACTAGCTTCATCCATATTCCATCTATTTGAAGGCTTAACCTGCTGAATCTCTGGAAATGCGAGGAAGGAGAACCAAGACTGAATTACTTGAGTAGTAGCCCCATTGACTCTCTTCGAGTCCATCCGGAAGCTTCTTTGGGTCTTTAGCCTTGGATTTCTCTTTAGAAAAGAGGTAACCCAACGCCTTCCGAGCGTTGAGTCCCCTTTAGTCCGAAGGACTCTTTCTGTAAAGATTCGTAACTCTTAATGGGTTGGGGGAAGGCCTAAATTGGCCTGAGAAATGATCCAACTTGCTAAGGCATCCTCTTGATGGATCGAGAGTCTTTGGCTCGATTGGTGGGCTATTTCTCGTGGTAGTTTTCCAGAAATTCGATGCCGAAGTGTAGTACTTGGAATAGCCCACTCTTTCGAGGCCTGTCGGATTGAGGTGCCATTCTCAATAGTCACAATTGCCGCAACAACCTGATCTTCTGTGCGTAAATTCATAATGTTACAACAAAGAAGTTTCGAAGTTTTGAAGTTGATCGAATCAAAATTGAGTGAGTTATTTGCGAGTGAAGTTGGGTGTTTGAAAGAGCGGTGTACTATTTGTGGATGCGCCACTAAGGGTGTGCGCCACTTATGGGTACGTCAACTTATATCTCATGTGACAGATTCTCACCATAGAGCCTTGCTAATCCGGACAATGCAGAAAGAAGATCCTGAGGGTCAGTGAAGGATGATGTGGTGAACCTGCAAAAGCGGCGCAGGATGTTTGCCCAGTTTTGGAGCAGCTCTTAGACTCACACCCATTGACGGGACGGACCCTGCATTCCAGTACAAGGATAAGTAATCACCATCACGACCGAAGTACACACCCAAATTGCCAGAAACAATACATCTACTAGCCACCCGTGTTCCCTCCCCAGACCAGGCACTGAGGTTTCATGTGGAAGACAAAGTTCATCCGGAACCCAGGTACATGTAGTGATTGTACCCAGGTATGGTACCTTAATTGCGTTCGCCTTTTCTGGCTACTTTTGCGACGTGTGCATCGTCCTGCGTCCCAATTCTCTTTCTCTTCATTCCCACCCCGTCACTTAGATACGACCCGCGGTCCATAGTTTTGCATGCTAGCTCGATGCGTGTACAGATCCTGCTCGACAAGAAATACCTGATCCGTTTCCAAATCGCCTGCGTTGCCTCTGCTTCATCTCGCAAAATCCATAGCAGCCTTGACAGAACCTCGACAATCAAGCGCGCGTTGAGCGTACCATTTGATGAAAGATACTCCAGTCGACAGAGAAAAGCATTACATACAATATGATTTCGTGGCGTATACTCGAAGAAAAAGTCTAGCTCTGAAAGGTAAGAATCCTCGTCTGAAGGAGTGGCTGGAATGTGGCAGGAAAGTAACATCATGTTCTCATAGTCCCGTGCGGTGACCACAGCGCCAAACCTCAAGAACAGTGACATGATACGGTTGTGGAGGATGGGTAGCGTCCAGGGTGACATCTGGATCTCTGTTCCCCCACTTTCCGTTGACTTTGACGAAAGGACGAATGCCATGAGCTTCCTGAAGGCCTGATGTTGTTCTTCTCCGTTCTTGAGCAGACATTCAAGACATAAGTAATACTTCTCGGGGAACTTATGTTTGATTCGCTGGTCTCTGCCACGAAACCCAGCATCTAACAAGATACTCAGCGCGGATGCATCCAGAATTTGGAGATAGTCCGGCTCACGCAATAGCTTCCTGTCCAGGTACGAGGCTAGTCCTGCCTCTAGGATATAAAGTCGCAGCAAAAAAGAGACATCATTCCTGTCTTCGATGTTATCCGTATTCTCGAATTGTATCTCTCCCATGTACTGCATCGTGCTCATAGCATCCGCGACTTCATCGATGTAAAGTGCAACGTCGTTCTGGATCAGATGAGATGGCCCAGACGCTTCTAGATCCGCAGCAGTATTGAACAAGCCTTTGAGTGTCCACTCCAAGGTAACAACATCTGCTTCCCCGAACCGCCACGAATGTCCCCTCGCGCCGATCTCGTCGATGTTGTTGACCACATTAGGCAAATTATGGAACTTGCTGGTTTTGATCCATGCCGTGTACGATTTGATTATAGACAAGCCAGGACAGAAATCATGTGGACCTTTCTCTTTGAGAAAGCTCGCCATTTCGCCGTTCATGAGGAAGTCCTTCACCGTTCGATGTAGGAAATGGACCGAGCTGTCGTGTTCGTGAATTTCAAGCAAGCCTTTGCACCACCCGTTCAGCCTTGGAGTGATGAGATCGAGAGAATGGGTGGTTGGGCCGATAGGCAAAGAGATGGCGTAGTCTGCGTCGTCAAACTCATTCTCATGAAAAGCGTAGATAATCGCATCGAGCGGCTCTTCTGCCGTGAGCGCAATCTGCAAACACGATGACATCTTCTGGTGATACCAAACATCAACCGACTTCAACATATTTTTGAAGAAGCTGTCCAGGTTATCAGGGTAGCTATCCAACCTTCGATGGAGGTCTGAAAGGCTGTCGTGGTTGTTGAGGCTTTCCTTCAGGCTGGCCGTGACCAGGAAAACCCAAAGAAACACCCCTTTGGCTTGCTTGCAAAGAAGACCTAAGAGAGGCTCTGTTTGACCACTTGTTTCAGAAAGAGACTCCCAATACTCGTGCTCTGCGAGTCTCGCATGAGCATAGCTTCTGATATCCTCCTCTGTCAATTCGTGGACGTGGATTGTCTGCGCTTCTTGCAGATCGCTGAACGCCACAAGAAATTCGTTCCAAGGCCGGCTAGAGATGCAGAATTTGATATGTCTAGACGATGTGCTCACTCGTTTGAGCAGGCTGCACAGATCGTCCAGTTCTCCACGTGCGCCGTATTCGTCCAAACCGTCGATGAAAATGCAAAAGTTCACGGGCAGGTTTGCTGTGTCGGCAAGAGACTCGAGCGTAAGGCTGAGCTCGTCGAGGGACCAGGCGGATCCGGTATCACTTCCATCGCTGTCGCTGACAAGGCCCTTCCATCTTTCGGGGCATATGGTTCGGATTAGATCAGGGCCTCCCTCTTTGAAGATGTCGTACAACAAAGTTCGCAGTAAGCCTTCTCGTGATTTTTGAAGTGCAGTCCCGGACCACCAGAAATAGTGACTGGCGACGACTACTTTTCGGGCCCCTGCCCAATCCGCTAATGCAAGGCGTGTTTCGGGATTATCTGCGAGGAACTTCATGAGAGTTGACTTGCCAGAACCTGGCTTACCAGACACCCAGAAAAGTCCTTGTCCTGTTCGCAACCACTCAAGCAGTCTTTTGGCTTTTCTGGACGTTTCGGACATGTTGTCAGAGTGGAAGATCCACTTGAGAGTTGTTTGGTGCGCGAAAGGGATAGAATAATATCGTTCAACCATTTGTTTGAATGCCAGGCTCCTCATGACATGTTGAAACCTGGACACCTCTCGTTGCGTCAAATCTAGGTCGGCGAGCTGGTTCCTGACGATCTCCATATCATCACTGAGCATTGATTCACCTTCCGGCTTCTGGGCCACGTAATGATCTTCGGTCTTGGTCCCGATGGCTTCGTAGATTGCCTTCAGTTTCTCCTCAAGAGATCTGAATTTTACGGACTGGTTGAGACCCAGGGCTCTGGCTTGCTCGTGGAGACTTCCCATCGCGTCAACTTGGTAAGCATGGTAGTGACTGAAAAAGAGATACAGATTAGTCCCTGGGTAGAGCGACTGACTAGAGCGAAATGCTGGAGAATTGCAGATCAACTGGACCATGATCGACCTACTTGGAAATGCGACAAAGATGAAGCGTGATCTGCCCTGCAGTCCTTGATAGTCTCTCTTCGAGAGATTTGATGTCATCCGCTTTTCGATATGTTTGAAAGGCAGCTCTGAAGCTTTTGAGGCGGCGCCATTGCCCGTCTGAAACTCTGAGCTTGGCAACAACATCCAGCAAAGCAGTACAGTCCCTTTTGCAGGACTCTGCAAAAGAGATTAATGACCTGAAGTCATTTAGGATCTGAATATCTACCGTGGCTGTATTGCTGCGACAGGATTCTTGAAGTCTCGAATGGAATTCCCTCAGCGTTGTGAAGGTGTCCTCAATATCGAGGACGGCCGACAATCCAGACGCGGATTCATGTATCTCTATGGTCTTCTGCACAAGGCTTGTTGCAAATGTAATGAATTGGACGAGAGAAGCGGAGAGTCCAAAAGCTGTCAGCGGGTCCATGGCTGGACATCTGAGGTACCCCGGCAAATGTCGGAGGCTCGGACAATGAAAACGGTCCCCGGAGTCGAATTTGACGGTCCGCATACAATTTGTCGCTGATATCGCTTCAGAATTGTCTCGGGCCAGACTGAGCTCACGAGTGGAAGCTTGTCGAGCAAATGAAGCGGATTACTTTGGGACGATAGTAAGCTGGCTGAGGTTCTTCGTAAAATCATCGAAACCCCGCGTCGCTTACGGATCGGTATTCCAGCGGGCTGTGCTACGCCATCGGTCGTGCAGCCATTTCTTGAGCACACCCGTTCAGGAGCTGCAGCTAACTCTTCAATATGGTTGGCTCTATTTCCGGTGAATCGTCCCCTACGGTGGCTACCATGTACGCTGTCAGACTTAAGTGGGGCATTCAGCAGTGCTTCGCCACTGCCGAAAACATGCCACGAAAGTGATGGTTGACGCCGCGGTGGATGTTGACTAAGTCTACAATCTGGCAACTGGTACGGTCACAAGAGCTATATACCCTCCACCAGCAAAACCCCGAAGTCTTAAGTATTACTGGTAGAACAAGATTGGCCCTTTAGCTCTCACAGCTATATATAATGTGCCTTGCTATCAAGATCCGGTGGTACCTTGACCAGGCCATTATCCAATACAAGGTTGAACAGGAAAGCGAGAACCTGACAAAGACTGGCAAACCCAAAAAGGGGAAGCTGTACAGAGGCCCGACGTTCGTGTGTGTGTATATATTAGAGAAGTATGCTAGAATAGCAGTTGACCTGCAGGGCTTAAGTAGGTAACCCAAAGATTCTTAGGGCTTAGGCGAATATATATATATTTTTGTTGTTTGTTTCATTACTTGCATGGAGGCCGTTGAGCCTATGGCAAGGCAGCTATCTAAAGCTACTAGTACTATAAACTACAGATATTTCCGCCCCTTACCAGACAAGTCCCCCCAGTCTAAAGACAACCTATATATTCTACTAACACTGTATCCTCTATGGGGATTCAGAACGTAAAAAGACCGTTTATAGCCGCAAGGCTAAAATCCAGTAAAACAACAAAAGAAAAATCCTCAACCACCCTTGTCCTTATCACCATCCACAAGCCGTCCAGTAGCTTTAATAAAAGATAATAAATCCTTCCGCCCAGCCTTTTGTTATGACCCAACTGCAGGAGGGGGTCAGGAAACGGAACCCCGGATGCCGCAGTTTACCCACTCCGCAGGCAATACGGGCACAGTAGAGATCACCGAACATCAATTTCTTGACCTGACCCCTATGATCGAATAGTGGGCTGCAGGGCACAAAACTTGTATCAATTTCTTCGCCCTTTGATTCTGAGTAGATTGATCATACTCTCAACCGGGCGCGACCTTTTGCGGCTGCTTAGTCTGCCTGCGAAGTCTGTGATC
>JAGKQA010000189.1:0-72570 GCA_022609195.1 Plenodomus libanotidis
AGGTTCCCCGCTTGATGTGTTGGATATCAGGCTTCTGATGGCGCAGCTGACCGCTGGCCTGTTCCTGGACCTGCTGTTGGTCCTTTTGGGTCATAACATTAAGATAGGCCGCACTGCACGCGTTGAGCTACAACAACCCAAACGACGCCTCAACATACACGAAGAAGAGCGCCTAGTAACCTGGATCCTTCGGCAAGATCAATTTGGATGTTTTCCTTCAGCTAGAACCGTTCGCGCCTGTGTTCGCGTGCTTCTAGAGTTGAACGGAGATGTGACGCCCCTGGGCAAAAACTGGCTCAAGTCCTTCAAAAAGCGCCACCCAGATATCAAAAGCCTTGAAGGCCGTAGGCAGCAGGCCGCCCGATTCAGTGGATTCACCCCTAAAGCCGTCAATTAGTTTTTCGACGAGCTAGAGCAGTTCAAGTAGATGAAGCCTGCGTTAACAGTGAATGTAGATGAGGCGGGTTACGTTGAGGTCAAAGGTAAGCTTTGTTTACCAGCCACCTTGAGATTTATATACTAATTTTAGTGTAGGGAGCAATCAAACAGTCTTTAGAGCTTCGGATAAGAGGCAAACTACACTTAAGGGCCAGGCGCAGCAAGCCCTAGTTACCTGTTATGACCCAGACAGTGGTTGGGTCAGAAATCAGGCCAACGCAGGAAACAGGGATCGGCCAACCCCGCAAGGCATTTCCTTATGAACACAGTCGCTCATTGGATAGAGGATATGACTAAGCACAAGTCACGTGATAAATCACTCCGACACGATGATTAAGACTAGTGATCCAGCATTGGATCACTAGGAGCGTCAGTCAGGTTGGATCACTTGGATCACGTTGGTGATCCCAGACCCACATCCTAAGAGTGATCCCTTACTGAAGAAGGTATGAAGGCTATAGGATATAAGGACACGGTCAGCACCAGATAGATAGCATTTCCTTCATAGCTCTTCAGTTGTCAATCTAAGTATTCAGTCCACACACCTGAATAGCCTAACGGCTAATGATCAGCACTTGCACGAACGATTCTCAATATTGCCCCAGTCACCTCTACTACTGTATTGCTAGCATAAACCCTCTGACACGTACTATATACTCACGGGTATTTAGTGGGATCATTACAATACAGGTAAAAACGGGAATAGGCCCGTTCAACAAATACCTGCATTTGATTAGTCGATCTGATAGCCCTTACTGAAAATGCTGGGCTTTAGATACTGCAATATACTATATACTGCACTGCTTTCACTATAGAAATAAGCGGCAACGACTAAAGAGGTCTGGCGGAACCTGTGAACTCAACACTCTCTTTTGTACAAAGACTGGGCGGAAGAATCTATTAGCGTTTATCGGGGCTACAGGACGGCTTGTGGATGGTGATAAGGCTGATGGTGGTTGGGGCTTTTTCTTTTGTTTGTATACTGTATTTTAGCCTTATGGCTACAAACGGTCCTTTTACGATTCGAATCCCCGTGGAGAATACAGTGTTAGTAGGATATATAGGTTGTCTCTAAACTGGGGGGACTAGTCTATTAAGGGGCAGAAATACCTGCATTTCATAGTACTAGTAGCTTTAGATAGCTGCCTGGCCATAGGCCATCGCCTCCATGCGAGTAATGAAACAAAAAGAATTATTGATTTAATTAAGCCACTATAATATAGTCCTCTTCATCAACTATACTTTCAGCATCGCTCTTTTCAATGTGACTATCCATAGCTTCTAGTTCCTGCTGCTGGGCCCGGTATATATCATTAATTAAAACAAACTTCGAGTTGGGTCTTAACTCGACCTTCCTTCTTTTCCGTGGCTGACTGGCCGTAATAGTAGCTTCTAGCCCTTCAATCCTCTTGAGGGCTTGTGACAGTTTGCTGTCCTCCTCATTAAACCCCTTTGTAACCTTTCTGATGAGAGTGCGAGTGGTTTGACTGGCTGATTTGGTGTGGTTGAATTGTGTTGAAATACGTACTGGTCATCACTGTGAGCTTTGACCTCTTTCGGTCAGCTAACTAGCAAATAGCCAGATCCTAGACTGGCTGTGTATTTGATAGGAGGATTTGGTCTAGTTATAAACAGTGGGTGCCCTGGTGAGGGGCCTATAGCTAGAACCTCCGAACCTACCGCTTTTCCCACACCTTTTCTACAAATTGATTGAACTGGACCCTTAGGTCCTGAGACTTCCGTGGAGTTGACTAAATCTTTAATTGTATACCCAAAAGCCTTAGGGGTGTGAATTCAGCCCTTTTCGCGTCCCCGGGGTCTTTTGAGTCCTTTCTTTAGCTCTCTGTTGAGAGTTATTAGGCAATAAGGGACCCAACAGTGGCTTGTTGGCTGCTACTGGCCAAAGAATGCTAGCTCTCCACCCAGACTTGATATTTTAACTAGAGAGACCGTCTATTCTAGCAAGGCGATAGTTCTCGAGGAAATCCCTTTTTCAAGCAGTTGTTGAGTCAGCCTAATGGTGCAGTTGACTAGTCTTTTCCGGTAGGACCGCTTAAGCGAAGAGAAGACGCCCAAATCGAGAGGTTGAAGGATGTGTGAAGTGTGAGGAGCCAAATAAAGCAACAGTATATTGATCTGATAGCATTCCAACATGATTCAACAGTTATATGACTGTCGTGGCCGTCAAGTATAAGCAATCGCTTTTCTGTTGAGTCCCTTGGTTGGGTCTTTGGAATAAAGACTTTCCGAAGCCATTCTAGCGCCGTTGAGCTGCTAGTCTACGCGTTTTCTGTTGCTATGAATAGGTAGTCCTTATATGGGTCCATTAGCAGAGGAAACTATTGTTGTTGGACCGATTTGCCCTTAAAGATGATGACTGGAGGGAGAGAATCGCCATTAGCAGAGATATGCTCGATAAAAGAAGTCCAAATCCGGGAACCAGAGTCTTTTCTTTGAATCGAACTGAATTTAGCCTTTCCGAGGACTAATCCATTGCTTCTCTGGCCCTCAATTATACCCGCTTCGTCCATATTCCAACGATTAGCCGGCTTAATCTGTTGAATCTCTGGAATAGCCACCCTTTGGAACCAAGACTTGATTACCTGAGTTGTAGCCCCATTAGTCCTTTTTGAGTCTATACGAAAGCTGTGTCGAGTCTTAAGCCTTAGATACCTCTTGAAAAAAGCAGTCATCCAGTGCTTTCCAAGGTGTGTTGAGTCCCCTTTGGTCCGAAGGACTCTCTCAGCAAAAGTCCTCAACTCTTCGTGGGTCGGTGGTAGGCTTAGATTGGCTTGAGAAATGGCCCAATTGGCTAGTTCGTCCTCTTTATGGATAGAGAGTCTTTGACTTGATTGATGGGCAATTCTTTGTGGTTGTCTTCTGGCAAGTCGAGCTTGAAGTGTAGCCCTTGGAATAGCCCAGTCTTTAGAGGCCCTGCGTATAGATGTTCCATTTTGAATAGCCATAAGGGCCGCAACAACATCAACTTCGGTACAAGGCTCTATGAGGATATGAAGATCTACTGCAAACCAGAAGTATAATGGATGAAAATTGAGCGAGTTGTCAGATTGTGGGTACATGAAATTATAAGTAACGGGGGAGATCCGTGCTCTTAAGATATGCCCAGTAGAACGTTATATAAGAAATGCAATATATATACTGCAGTATAAAAGAGTATATATTACTTAATCTCTATACTAGGCATGATTCCAGTATATACGACATGGCCAACGCTTATGACTATATATAAGCCGCAATACTAAAAACTATTACGGAAGCTGTTATACTCAACGGCTACAGGGGTAATGTGACGGCCTAGGGGCTATAGCCAAGGCTACTTGTAGGGTGCCCTAGCGATTCACCTTCTTATAGCCTGAAATCCGCCTCGACTTCGCTCTTGATTCTTGTTTTCGCAAGAATCAGCTTCTGTACCTAGGAGACAGCTGGCATCAATACTACAACTACCTCTATTGAATTCTTCTACCTGACTTTAGTGATTGATACCAGGCTCGTTTCTAACAGAAACCATTTCAATGATTTGTTTTTAATAGTTTTTGTTTTACAATGGTGTTATAAAAATCTCTATCGTCATTTTTTAGCTTTAATATTTTAAATGAATGTTGAACTAGTTAAATAAAGAACTTCCGGTAACTTAGAACCGTCTATTATTATATTTAGGAACTAGTATTATTATTATTATTATTATTATTAAAAAAAGTCTTTCGTTATTGAAAAAATAGCTTTACTTAAATATATACTTTAATATATATTTCTTTTCTTTAACTTTACTTTCAATTAAAAGCAGTTATAATCAGAAAAACATTACTATATTAATAAAGCGTTATAAAATCTTAAAATCTTGTTTTCACTTAACTTAATTAATCCTATAATTTAGAACGGATGTTCGCCTTCCTCCAGTGGAAAGCCATCTTCCGCTTTATGTCAATTGTGTTTTAATTTTTTCACTTTCCTTACATTTTGCAAAAAATCCAGCTCCAATCCTCGTTCTCCCACCCCTCCCCCAAAAGTCGGCCTTCCAATTAGGTGCTGGAGACTTTCGAATAGACCTTCTTGTCCAACATGTCATATTGTGCTGTGTCTAGTCAAGATTCACACCGGGGTCTGAGGAGTGGACAAAGTAAAAGCGCGAGGCCTCGTAGGAGATGGCGTGACACAAACCTGGTGCCACACGCAGCAGGAGCAGGATCTTCGCCGCAGAGATAATTACGAGATCTCACAACTTCCACAATAATGTAACTCGGTACGGCAGAATCGATAGCCTGGACCACCTGCTGGAGGTTTGCGGTCCAAAGATTGACAGCGCGCCGTGAGTCAGCGCGGCACTGCTGTCGACCTCATTTCGCGGAGGCACACCAGAAGCGGGCTGAATACTTCCATCGCTGTGTCGATGTGCCAAGCTAGGAGTAGAGACGGAAAAGTCCTTCATAGAGCGTCGGTTGTACAAGCGAGCTCACGTCACCAGTGTGGTATTTGAAAATAAAGAATATGTCTCAGCCAAGTGTTGGTATGCCAGCAATGAGATTGAATGCGTGCCACGGTCCTTCCGATCGGGAAAGTCGTGGACTATGGTATCCGGTCATCGCAGCAACCTATTTTTCTGTAAGCGTTCTCTCACTGTGCTGCCCCAAGATCTGGCTCAGAGTTCCACCACGCACGTCAGATTTGATTAGGCGCTGGCCCCGCATATCGTGAGATGCGGCTCTGACACATCCTAGCACACCACCTTATGTCAGCCCCCAGCCTCGTAAACTTTTTTGTGCCGTCAGCAAGCACATGCGTGCAAGGCGAAGGTGCAGTGTAGCCCTGCTTGAAAGTAACGGCATTTAAGCTGAAACAAGGGCTGCGCTGTTGCTTCTCCAGTCCATCCGGAAGCTGGGCCTCACATCATCCCATTGTCACATGAACATGGTCCAATAGCACGTCCGCCCCCAACTTGATGAAGAGCATACAATTCTTATCCCACCGAAACTATGATCTTCTTGCTGTTCAACGCTGGTATTGAACGCGAATCACAACATGACTTTGCACAAAGGTGCTGAAGGGTAGGCTGTGGCAGTGCTTGGTACTTCCGCCCTCTCTACAATAATCGAAATCCTGCACCGAACTTGCCAAATATGTACCTAGGTACTGCGCAGTATCCGCAACCACAAATATTCCGCCCTAGTACACCAAGATGATGCATTCCGAGGTCTGGCACAACAGGTACCGAGAACGAAGGGTGAACATCACGTGGCTTGGCCCCTGTTGAACAAGGCAGCAAGAGGGCGGAAACGAGAATTGTATACTTTCCTGTGGATTGAAAATACTCCCTTCAACTCTGGTGGCCAAGGATCACCAGCTGCGACTGCGCCCTTCGCCCCCTTCCTGAATTCCTGATCGCAGTGCACTGGCTGCAGGGCTGGCAGATGCAAAATTTGAAGGGATCAACTCACGATGTCTTATATATAGGTAGCCAACAAGAAACCTCTTCTCGAACTATGCTCGAACTATTACGGCAAAGAACAACTCAAGACTCTCTTACTGCTATATCAACTCTTCGTGACTGACTTTCCACTTGCAATCCACCTCAATCAGGCTCAAAAACATGTCTTCCAAGCCTTCCAAGCACAGCAGCTCGTCCAAGAGCAGTGGCGGACACAAGAAGGAACATCGTTCCAAGCCCAAGGAGCAATATTCCCAGTCCACGTCTGCGTCCGCATCCACAACTCAACACTATTACATCAACGAGGACCATCAACAGCAGTACTACGAGCAACAACCAACGACCACCGAGACCTACGACAATGCCAGTAGCGGCTACTACCAACAGGCTGGAACCGCCCAGTCTTGGACATGTGTATGCATCCGAGATCATGAATGTTATCTTGGGAATTCACGCGGCTGACCATCTTCTCGCTATCTAGTGTCGGTGCGGAACGGGCCTGAACTCGTGCAGATATAGCACCGGGTGTGCGAATGCACCGCAGTGCTACCATCAAAGGTGTATTTACTGTGTGACGTACTAGTACTGTGAGTGCCATTGTGACTTCAATCTTCTATGGATGGACCCTCACCTTGCATGAATTATGGCTGACGGTTCGTGACAGAATCTGCGCGCCTACACGCTGTGACACTTCGCCATAGAGCTCTTGCGCTGCCGCATGTGGCTCATGCAGCCTTATGGAAGGCCCCCAATACCACGAGGTGTTGTGGTGTGAAGAGTCGAGGGCTGCAGTCCGGCTCTCGAAGATTAGTCTGCACAGCATGGCATGTCAAAAAACGGATGAAGAGGTGTGATGCTATGTTGGTCACTAAGCGCTAGTACAGGGCAAGTGTTGCAAAAACTGCGACAGGCTGTGCGACTGCCGAGACAGGGTGATTACTTGTAGCGGTATTTTGTGTACGCAAATTTCTGGCCTGGAGGTTGAGCTCCGCGCGGTAACGAATCTTGAGGCGCAGGAAAGCAAGGCGTATGTAGCGGAAAGGCGGTCCGTAGTAACAACACGATTTAAATGGTTGGAAGGGAAAATTCGAAAGCCGTGTCCCCCTGCTTGGAAGATCTGGGTACATTTCCAACCCTCAACCCGGCTCGCAGGAAAGTTCAACTGCAAGGCACATGTGGTAGCACTGCATATCGGGACTTCCGAAGCCATGCCAAAAAGGGTGCTCCTCAAGTTCGGCAGGACAAGATGGGGCCGGGGGGAAGAAAATCTCCTTAAGGGTGTCGAGTGATGCGGCTCTGCTGTGGTTGTACTGGTAAGAGTCTTACTTCATGCAGTCTTTCAGACTGTATTGATTGAGCCTCTGGTGGCTCATCCTTCAAATGCCTGCGGTCAATCGACACCATCCTCGCAATCGGCGACGTGGTGCTTTGTTGTGCGACTGTCCCTGCGTCTGCCACCCTCCGTAGATGATCCACGGCTTCCAAATTTCTCGCTGGAGTTTTTACTTTGGGCTGAAAAAAGATGATTGCTACATAGCAATTTGATTGAGTAGATTGAGTGCCTTGACAAGTCGCTGCGTACCACCGCCTGGGCAAAGGCCCCAGGCCAGGGAGCTATTTGTGGATCGCTGAGCCTTGCGCTGCACTCACGACACGGAGCTCTCCTCAGCCGTTAGTTATGAGCCCAGTCGCCTGTACCAGTTTACTCGGCCTCATATGCGGGCGGCAACAAGTGGAGGAGTGATGCGCAGGCGTCCATGGGTGACCAACAAAGATGCACCAGACAAACCGCTTTGTCCCCCTCATGCGTTGCTCACAGAATTATTGCTAGGGTGGATCAGGCCGACTGGTCGCTTTCTTCCTTCTAAATCAGGCACTCTTCATTGCATGTGCCTTCCACCTTGGGGACTGCTCAGCAGGGAGACTGAGCCACCCGTGGCTGGTGTTGAGGTCCGACTTCTCCACGAGACGCAATGGTCATGGCAGGGATCTCTGCCCTGGAGCAGACGTATGAAATGGGGGTTTCATCGTGAACCTGCTTTTCTCTGTACGACTGGCTGATCTGGACTAGGAATGGAAGACGGATGGTGCCAAGGTATGCATTACTCGGCCCTATGCATCCCAAACGAGGCTTTTCACCGCCCAAGCAGGTGGTGTCGAGATAAGAGCGGTTTTCTTCAGGGTGATCTTGACCTATCAAGTGTTGCCATCCGAAGTTCGCTCTCATTCAGATCTGTTCTTGCAGCTGTGGTCAATGGAAAGTCCTATTGGGCTGATTAGACGAAAGGCAGCGAGGCAGACACACTAACACCTTACCAGAAAGTGTATGGCACGGCAGATTCATGGTGGACTTCGTATCTAGAGAGGACGAGGAGGCGGAACGTGTAGAACTTTGTGCGGTATTCTGTGTTATGTTGTCGGCTCACTCGGCAAGCCAGATTACGGCGATGACAATGCGGACACCGGGTACCGTGCTCTATTTTGCGGCTCTGTGGTAGTGATGAGCATATACATGTACGGCTTCATACAAGACGGTACGGGCATCTTGATCAAAATACACTCGGTATTTTTATGGTATTTTGATTCTTCCAAATTCAGTTTAGCGTCACGAATTCCTGGCCTCTGATTGGCTCAAAAAGGCGACAGTGAGGTAGATAGTAAGGATAGGAATAATAGGAGGAAGAGACGGGAATTTGGACTTGGGACTCCCGATTCGACCTACTTTTGAGTTGTGATAGCTTTATTGATAGTATAACAAAACCATTGAGGAACTTGTAGCAGACGGCTTTTGGGTCTGTTCTGCGGGTCTTTTTTTGTACGGTTAAATCACGTACCGCATACGGGCAATAAAATACCGTACAGAATAAAAGACGGGAAAAATACAAGTACATGTATTTTCTTATGCTCATCCCTACTCTGCGGTGACACCGAGGATGGGCCACTAACCGTCCATGAGGGTTGCAACCTGGAACTTTTCGAACACTCATTGTGAGATCACATGGCATCTTTGATTGGTCATGAAGGAAATGCGAACATGCAATGCCACGTGGACATGGTTCGCGAAGGATTACCCAGTGCATCTATATCATTTCATCAGTGGCTATCTTCATGATGGCATCGCGGGGAAAGTTAGGATATGCACACTCTCGTACCTGGACAGATCGCGCAGGGAGTGAGCAGCAGGATTTGGGGCAGAACGCTCCGAATCTGTGTTACGGACTTCTCCAGAACTCCTGAATGGGTGCCGCCACCTCTGCGACCCTCTCTCGCACAAGTGCATGTCCCGCCTGCGGGACAACAACCACATTCGGCAGCCCAACTTGTTGCAGTGCATCCGCATCGCACACACTATCGACTTCACCCACCACACTCAAGCACGGAATTCCGGCTGCTGCCACCTTCGCGAAAGCAGCGTGATTGTCCAACACACCGCCGTCTCGGACGATAGCGACCACGCTACCCACGTGTCCCTGATGCTCCCGCATCTCCCATTCCTTCACAGCCCCCGCGACAATCTCACCTCTTTCCACCCTCTCCATCCAATCATCAGGCACAACCAGCTTACCGCCCTCCAAAAAGTCCAGAATCCAATCTCGCGCACCCTGCTCATCGGTAGCACCCGCACTCAGATAGTCGCGCTGTACCTTCTCAGGAAAATCCGCCGAATGCAGCAGTCCCGCCGGCGCAACGAGTGCCAACGACGCCACCGTCGCGGCCCGCGCCGGTGATGAGGCTGCGTAGCCGATGATCGTTGAGCCGCCGAACGAGTAGCCCAGGAAGTGCGCCCTGGGCCAATCCAGCTCGGCGAGCACGTCGTCCAGCAGTTCGTGAAACAGCGCCGGGGTGTGCGGCGTGCGTGGAGTATCGCTGAGTCCGTGGCCCCAGAGGTCGAGGAGGGCGATGTATGAGCCCGGGAAGGCGGCTCGCAAGGCTGCTGTGAGCGGGTAAAGACCTAGCGCGGGTGTTTGCACGCCATGAACCATAAGAATACGCATCGGTCTTGGCGATGGTAGGTTTGCGCTCGGCGGGTAGACGTAGTATGCTGCGCGCCCCCGCGCTGTGGTTAAGTACTGGGCGGCGGGGAGAAGGACACCAAAGGTTGAGGTCATGAGTGCCTCGGTGGGAGCTGAGATTCGCGGCTGGGGTTCATCGCGATTGACGACTCCTGGGCGCGGGAGAACGAGCAACTCCAGCGAAGAGGTTTCCATTCTCGCGGAATTCCGCTGCAGGGGAAGCGCTGTAGTTGGCTTCGTGTGTATTGGAAGGAGACGAAGGCCTTTTTGGGAATTTAAGCGTGCGTCAGGGGCCACTTTAGCTCTTGAAGGATCCGCCAGAGCCGGCATCGGCTCACAAACAATCACGCCCTTCCATTGACAACGTAATTCAACGTCGCTGACATGGCTATCTCAGAAATGTCCATCTCTGTTCTTAAATTCCGCTAGAAATGGCAGCACTAGAAGTGTAGATGCTGAAGAGTAAGGATAGCTGTATACCAGGCCTGACCATGTCCAACGCACGGCGCCGGTTCGGCGATAAGCCTTTGCCGGAGCGGATAGCGGTTATACTTCGGCTAAATCGTTCAAAAAGTGACGACTCCTGCAGGCTGACAAGCTGATAACTTCCCCGCTCAAAGGCCTTCGCCATTCTCACAAGATCAAGAGCTGTATCCTTTTGATCTCAAGCTTACGAACGGGTCGTCAAAGATCTGCCAGCTCAGCAGTAACTTGTGCGAGCGCGATCGAAGATACAGAGCTGTTAGCCAGAGCCTTGTCCTGGGGCCGGAAGGAAGATGCTCACTCTCCGCCCTCAGCTGGCGGATCTGTCCGGAGAACATCTCAGCACGTGCGGCCCGCGTGAGACGAGTCCTTGTTGACTCCATCCACGGTCTTTGACGAGGACAATCCGCGATGGTCGAGTTTGGCCTCCGCTGGCGTGAGCGCCGTTCGATCCTCGAGATCCAAGAACACATCACAAGACTCGTTGCTCCTGCGGCGCTCCTCGCAGGTCATGCACTCTGCGTCTCACAGCGTGCTTGGTAGCTGCAATAAGGAGGCCGCCCGCTTCTCGGACTGGGTGGCAGCCTCGTCTATGCAGTGGCAGAGCCCGAGCTGAGCCGTTCGCCAGATCCCCTGCCTTGTCTGGCTTCTTCACTTCGCAAAAAGGTTCCTTACGCTTCTGAGCACTGCGATTTCCCATCACCAAGGTCTTCCATGGTATGAATCCGAAGCAATGCCCACCAGAGGCATTCATGAGGATAACCTGAAGGCGCAGGCAGGCTACTAAGCCCTGCTGTGAGATCTGACGAGGTCAATCACCATGGGAGCGATAGTTCGCCCGACGCGGACAGCCCGCTACAGACAAGTGTCAAAAATAATAAGGAAAGCGGCATGAAAAAAAAAGCCTGACCGTTGGCTGCGGTGAGGCAGTGACTCTGGCTGCCCTCTCTGGCGCGACCTGTCTTGAGTCCCGACCTATCGACAAAATGACAGACACTTCTTGATGTACAAAAGACTCGCCGTTCACTTTCTGAGGGTGTGTCACGATTTCAAGGTCGTCGTAGGAGGTCTTGCAATTGTCGATCGTCTGCGGCTTTTTCTTACGTGTGCACCTAGCTGACTTGTCGCTGTCACAGTTCCAGCCTTCTCTGTCTCACACTGCCTCCTGGACGATACGTCTCCAACTGAGCTACGCTCCCCAACTCTGCCTTATTTACACCTTGGTCTCTGCCTCGTCGCCTTGATTTTTATTCGGCGTTGCCGACCATTGACTCATAAAGAGATGGATGCCTGCATCCCTTACCCTGGGAATACATCTGTTCTGGAGTGTTGTCCAAGGACACCATCCGCTAGCCTGGCGCCCGGACCGGCTCGCGTTCTGTGCTTGTGCTGACAGTCAACCAACTTCGATAACATACTAGGTTCGAACAGGCCAACCCACGTCCGAAGGCCCAAGTCTTTGCCCCGAATGCACAGCCGAGTCCCTCGATTCCAACGTCACACGGCCCGTAACAAGGAATAGGAGTCTGGTGGCATGGGCGGCAGTGGCCGCCTCACCCGTTAATCGCTACTTGGCAAAAGCAGGTCCGACATACTCGTGACCTCGCACATGTCCATCACTTCCCGGAGTGAGCTGCCATGTGCCCCTGGTCTTGCAACTTTCCACGGCTCCTGTCTGTGGTTGTGGCTTGTACTAGATACACCTCTATTTCTAAATCACAGACCACGCCGACGTCGCTGTTGCTGCGAAATGAGGCCGACATCAGCAAGCCAATTGCCTGGCTCCCCATCAATTCCCTCACTATCCCGTCAAAGACACTTGGACCACTCGTTACGACTCTGCCTCGGCTTAGAGGATGGTCACTCACCTTCTTTCGATCAACCTTAGGCGTTCCTTGAACTTGTGAGAGTACTAGCAAGGTTTTGCTGCACTCATGGTCGGACACAAATTAGAGAGCTGGGCCATTGAGGACTCGAGAACGTGATCATGGGCGAGATCAAAGGCCGAGACTGTCGACAGGGTGATTGTATACATCGACCTTAGGAACATTGAGTCAATATTCTTGTGGCTTCGCCATCATCAGCACTGTGCCACTCTCGCCTTGTTTCTCGTCGGCCAGACGCCCATCGTGCCCTGCGATTATGGTGTTAATAAAGCTTCGTCGCTGCTGTCCACTGACTGCCTGTTACAATTGATCAACCTGCATTGTCTGCAACACTCAGGCGCTTCTTCTCCAGTCTGCCGCAGTCTCTGATCACTAGCAATCTGCTCGTCGTCCCTTTTGCCTTACCACTGAATATCGAACCCCGTCATCAACCTACACTGAAACGTGATCATGCCTCGCGGAGATAACGCCAGAGTTTGTGTCTCTCTCACCTCAACCACTACCTGAGGCACTCCTCTGACATATTTCTCTAGGATGTCTACATATACCTAAACGACACACAAGGTGTACAGCAACTCTACCGAGTGGTGAAGAGGGAGGTCGGGTGGTACTGCTACTACTGCCGCTTCGGGCCTATGACATCCAGACTCAACGAACACTGCGTCGACTGTGGCGTGCGCCGGTCAGAATATTCCAATGTTGAATATCAAGACTTCTATGTACGGGTAGACCAATAGTCAAACTCGACACTCGACGCTTTGCGCCGTCACAAGATGTACCCATTGAAGCGCTCTACACGCTCCACGGTACCGCTTGGATGTGGCTGGTCGTGCCGGACGGTCTTCGATGGGCTATTCCGATGATGGTGATTCCTTTTTCTTCTGTATGATTATTAGAGTCAGTTGAGAAGCGGAGTTTTTATGGTGGATGGGTAAGTTTTCTCGCGTGACACTCCAAGCACGGCCTGTGCAGTCACTAATGATCCGTGTTCTAGTGTCGCGCAGACCACTTCTCAAATAAGCCCCTCAGGTCCGGCGGTGCTTCCATCTTGAACATTGGACTTCGTCAAATATTTCTTTTGCGGCGGGTTGTTCTCTAGAGTGTGGGTTTAGACTCTAGCATTGCTATCAGGGATCTCAAATGGTGCGGCGTACTTATAGAAAATCAGGCGTTCCAAGGTTGACTGTCTTAGCGGATGTATGGATCTGAGGTTTGGACATGATGGAATTCAGGAGATGTTTCCGCAGCAGCAAGCACAAACCTTATGCGTGAGACCCACCATGATTCACAGCTCAAATATCTGCGACATCCACCCTTCTCCTCTCATCAGACACCTTGCGAAAACAAGATCATCCCCACAGAACTGCAGAAAGATTTCGAAAGGACGCATCAGAAAGAAGCCAGCACCATCGGCAAACACTAAATATACAACCACAAACGTCGACCGTCGTTCACAACGAGACTAAGCACCACCATCATCACTCTCGCTGCCACCTCGACCGTTGCAGCCGGGCCTCTCGCCTACGGTGTCTGCCAAGCAGGCTGCTCTACTGTCGTCGCGGTCTGCTACAGCGCCGCCGGCTTCACCTTTGGCACCGTTGCCGCCGCTGCGGCCCCGACTGCTATCGTCGCCTGCAACACTGCTTATGGCTCTTGCCAGGCTGCATGTGTTGCTGCTAGGTGTACACCTGGCATTTAGGTCTGATAGCCGGTGTGTATTTACCAACAGTGAAAGTTTTACGCTGGGTGCTATACATGGGCGGAGAAATGGGTATGAGGCTGTGAGAGAGGATACGCTGGGGAGGACGACGTGATCGCGATGAAACGTGTGAATGTGGGGCTGAGCAACCAGGAGTTGAATATGAATTCCATGACAATGTGTACCTACTTGGGCACTTGGGTACCAGAATTGACCATGTACGACCGCCTTATGACTCAACGTTCCCACAACCATCGATCTCGAGCTTGTGCAACTTCCCTTAGTATCGCTTGTGTTTTGGCGCTTACTACCATTGTTCTTTTGCACCTGAGGCCCTTTGAGACATGTTCAGCTACTTTTATACTACATCTAAACGTTATGCGTTTCGTAGCTTTGCCCTGCCGCCTTCACTCCGGACTATTCAGCTGACGCATGAAAGCCCTTCGATACCTGGGGTACTTTGTCACCGGCACAGCCCAGAAGAAAAAGCAGAGTACCCATGCCAGTCCAACGACCCGCCCCACCCAGCTATCCTCCATCGCCTTCAGCTGCCGCTGCATACCCAGACTCACGGCAGCTTTGCGCAGCGACGACAAAGCGATCGTCTCGACGAAACACGCCGTAAAGTTGAGCAAGTACCACTGCACGTCAGCCCAGTCAAAAATGCCCAGCACTCTCGCCACAGCTACATGTGACAAGCCCGAGATCAGAAAGACAATGAACGCCACCACGGACCCGGCCGCGCGACGAGACATCTTCTGGCCGGTGACAGATGAGATGGTCTCAACAATAACCAACCCGCAGTTCTTGTTCGACCTAGCCGGTAAGGTATGCCAGAAACGCGACCAGAACGTACGCATCCCGTGGATATCACCAAGGCTGCCGAACAGCGCTGGCCAGTCCGCCGGCTGATCAAGTCCGGTTCCGACGAAAAACAGCCGCAGAGCCGCGTGTGCGCTGTCGACTACGGCGATGGTCTTCCAGATCCAGTTGACGGCCATGTAGGAGCGAAAAGCGATTTCGCGCGTGTTGACGTCGCCCAGGCGTGTGAACAGAGCTGTGTGTGCGAAGTCGGACGGCAGCATCCTTTTGAATGCGGTAGTGAAGAGTAAAGATGCCACATATTTGTCTGTGCAGTAGTAGAAGGCTATTTTCGTTGCATTTTGGAGCACATAGGTATGTATCGCATGCTTGCGGGTAGTCGTGGGCTGTGGGACATGCCGTAGATTCATGGAGAGGCGGTAAGAAGCGCGGTAACCACTCAATGAGATCAGCCCGTCTTGTTCATTCACCGGTGACGGTGCTTTTTCGAGAAATAGCAATGAGAAAACGTGGACCATCTGCAATGCCACAGACTGAGCCCACAGGCATTCGAGAGCGAGGAAAGGGAGATGTGAAGACGACCTAAGTGACGAAACAGCGAAGTGAAGATACACGGCAAACAATAAAAGACGCCATCGTGCATGCTGAATCGCAAGGGAGAAATGGAAAGCGAGGATAGCCAGACCCAGCTGTGCCAGAGGAGTCGCCCAAGATATGGAATTTGTGAGCGCAGACATGGTGGATAATCAAGGATGTCAGAAACTGAAATACTATTGATAATTCTCCCACATTTACGTGGATCCCATCTTATATGGAATGTCTCGATGTCTCGAAGGCAGTGACCCAGGCATTTGAGCTCACAAGGTCGTGGCCCGTCTGAAGCATCGCATGAACGAAGGTCTAAAGAGAGACGACAAGTCGTCCGTGGCCTCCAATACTGAAATATTGAAACCTGCGTGATGGGGAGTTGATGTCGAGCCACACGAACTTGGGGAATGGCCAGACATTGAAACGGCCAGCGATAGGGTCATATTCTCACGATATTAAAAAGGTGGCCAGGTGGTCCTTGGGTGGATTACGTGCGCCCGAGAATCTGACTGGGTGATTTAATAGAGCTCATATTACACACTCACACTGCGACAAGGGAATAATACTTGATTGCGATGTCAGCAAAAGTGGTGCCGTGGTTCCGCATGGCTCCTCATCTTGACCAACTGGCTTACCTGGATCCACTGGCCCGTCTCAGCTTGGATATGGCTGTTATATCTGACTAAGAAGACGCGTGTTTGTAGTGACCTCGGAAGGTCTACCTATGTCCAGCAGCGGAGGATTATGATCGTTGGGCATGTTCTAGGATCATGACTGCGATTGTTCGACGGATCGCTCACAGCACTGGAGACCATAATTTCTACAAGCAAAACACAGTAACTCATCTCTTAGATATCCTCGTGAGACACGTTCTATAGAATGGTGCCTCAAGTCCAGCTCACACTCCGACAAATTCAAGTTCGGTCGCTGATGAAGGATGACGATGTTTGCAATCTCTTGCCGTTGTATCCGAATGTGGATCCCCAACCTGCAGGTCATCGCAAAGGAGTCCACATCAACGTGTGGCCTCGTTATGTTTATTGAAGTCAGATCTGACAATACCAGTATCTCGAGTATGGCCGCTTAACCAAGACCTGTGTCTCAAATTGGCCAAAGGTTGCGCGCCAAATACCATCCTGTGATGACCAGCGCAAGTTGGAACGAAGACTCTGCAGGCGCCCACGTGTATGCGGCTTTGCTGCGTCTTTGTGACTTCCCTGTACGAAGTACGTTTCCGGTAGGGCTGGTTGCTTTTCAGTGCTGACTTCCTCGCGATCTATAAAACAAGTCGGTCCTAGACCATCGGCATGGACTTGCCATTCATCGAATCATTCAGTTCAACATCCGGCACTTCCATTCCTCGATCCAACTTTCTCCGGCCCGGTGCCTACTTCAATTCTCCTCGCACAATTCAGAGGCTTTTTCTGACTCCAATTTCCCACAGTGCTCCGATATTACTTTCGGCAACATTCTTGGCATTTTTTTGGATCAAGTAGACCTTTTCATAAAATCACGTTATCTCATTCGAATCTGTAGCAAGATGGTTTCTTACAGGATCACCGTACTCACCGCCGCCCTCGTGGCCATAGCGCCGCTCGCTGCCGCTGACCTGGACTCACTGCTTTCCATCGGCACCGTCATGGTGGCCAGGAGCTCGTCATCAGACTCAAGTGATATCTACGCTCGCCAGAACCAATTCAACCCAGACACGTACGAGGATGGCAAATATAAATCCACGTGGACTGAGTGCAAATCAGAGCTACAGAAGTCCAAGGGCTCCATGAATGTAACCCATCTGGAAAGCGACGGTAGTATGTATCTAATTCTTCATCACATTCCCATCCTTTCCAATCTAGGTTGTCTTTCGTGTGGTATGGTTCACTAATCAGTCGCATCTCGAACAGCGCTGGTTGCTCAGAATGTGCCTACCGCCTGCATGACCCTGGGCGATGCTCTCAGCGACCACTTTCCTGAGGCCAACCCTCTTCCCATGGGCGATAATATGATAAAGATCACCAATGTTACCGCAGCCACCATCAACCATGTTCATTCAGCGTTTGGCTCCCACTTCCACAAGCACGGCGGGAGCAGTGGCGCACACAATGCTACGAAGCCTCCTCCGAGACACACTCAAGGAAGCGAGTGAAGACTCTGTGGCGTACGTCCACTATCAGTCTGCTTTGGCATATGGAAAACATGAAATGAAGGAGTTTGAGCGGCAGCGAGATAGTACATGCACAACACTCAGGGATTGGTAAAATGGACGTAAGCTGGTGTCACCAATCACTGCATCTCGTGTTGAGATCATGTACTTGCCCCGCGGTTTTAGATACTTGCAAGGTTCTAATTAGAGTTGCAACAGACCCGTGGACCGGTGTCCGAATCTCTGCCTGCGACCTTCATGTCTCAGAAACTTTTGGTAGATTGTTTCTAGAAGTGTAACGGGTCCTGGCGAGAATCCCACTTCAAATTGATATCAACCTCTCCTAGAGGTTCCATCGTCTCGCCCATTCAGGCACGTCACAGCGCCGGATGCTATACAGATTAAATCACACAGTGCATCCTGAAAGCTGAAATCTCGTGCTCTGAGTCTCTGATCTTCTATTTGATGCCGTGCAGTAATGCTTGCTTACCCTTTCGGGTAGCCAAAAAGATGGCTCCTCCAACTCTCTCGAGAACGAGCCCTGATCCACACCGTCGAGCACACCTTATCGTGCTTTTAATTAGTGCGGTTATGCTAGAGTGGTCGTAGCTTTCCAATTTCACTTGAGCAGGGAATATTGACCGTGAGCAGGTTCTGCCTATCGCACTGTTTCACAGGGCTCGGAATGAAGGGCGATCGCAGCGTCTGTCAGTACGAGGGGTCATGCACGTAGCCGGCATCAGCCCCTGCAGCCAAGAGAAGAGAACATCTCACGAACCAGGAGCCCGGCACGACAGTTGATCTCCAAGGAGGTTCGATCAATGGTCTCTCGTTAGAAGGCACCGGCATGTGGCGGTATTCCTGGGCCGTATCAAATGCCTCAGATCTGGCCGTACCAATACCACGATGGCGAAGAAGCGATGGCCAAAATGTAACCAAAGTGGTACACTCGAAGAGCACCTCATTAGCATTGAAAAATGGCCTCCGATCACTTCTTGGGTTTGTTGTAGGTAAAGAGGCCGACAGGTCCTGGTTGAAGACTTTGCAGGCCTTGCAAAATATGCGGAACATGTGGACCACGTCGTGACATGTGCCTGTGCATGACGGAGATTTTTCAACCCTGTCAATTTCGAGGACCGTCCCAGAAGGACAGAGGGGAGCGAGCAGCAAGATGCACGAAATCAGCCGTCCGTGACATGGAAGCCATAGGTGCGTTCCACGTAAGTATCGGTAGTGGGTAACAGGGGATGCAGAGAGATTCGTTGAGACGATGCGTAAACATTTGGTCCTTCGAGCCCAACACTTGCCGAGAGCCAAACAAGTCGGGTTATCGTGCGCCATGAGCTGGTTGTATTTCGTAACTCTACCGGGCTCGGCTGCATGGGTCGTCGTCGCCGCGCTCGCCGGCGTGGCAGTCGAATATCTCGGCCCGGGCCGTCTGGACTGGTGCCGTGGCAGCTGCTCCCAAACGGACTCGACTACGACATGGACGCTTCCTGGACGCCAAGAAGGTGTCATGATCGATATTTAGGGACTGCGCGACGGCGTCTCGTAGACAATCTCACAAGCGACGTGGCCAAAATTGCATACAGGCAAAAGAAAGCTGAGTCCGCGCGCTGCCCCACTTCGGTGCTCACACCATCCCTACTAAGTACTTAGCACATTGCACCCCTCTCCCCACAACTTTTATTTCTACGTCTTCATCTTCCTCACCCTAGACACAATCGCAACGACCGCTATCAATACTCCCAATCGTTAGAATTTGGATTACGACTATACACACCCACGCCACCATCTCAGCTATCACCACCAAACCCACCCCAAAATGGCAACACCCACGCCTCCCCTCCCCTCCCCTCCCTTCATAATCGTCCCAGGCCTTCCCAACTTCCGCGACGCAGGCGGCTACCCCATCGCCACCTCCACCCTCTCCCCCCCCCGAATCGTCCGTACAGGCATCCTCTTCCGCGCCTCCGAGCCCTCGCAAGTCACCGCGACAGGCGTCGCCATCATGACCGAGCAGCTGGGCATCAAGAAAGTCTACGATCTGCGCTCGCAGACCGAGATCGATAAGGACACGCACCGCGCGGTGCGCGAGTGGGAGGGCAGCGAGCGCGTCTTTGCGCCGGTGTTTACGAGCGAGGATTATAGCCCTGAGGCTGTGGCTAAGAGGTTCTCGGCGTTTGCTAGTGAGAGCGATGAGGTGAGTTCGAGGGCGTGATGGTTTGTGTTCCTTCCTTTCTTGAGCGGGAAGGTGTGGGTGGGATGGAATGCTGGGCTCGAGGCGAGGCTGATCGCGAGGCTGTTGGTGAGACGAGGCAAATGTGCATCTTGTGTACATCTTGCATGGGGACACCGTCACAACGGGGAGGTGCGTTGCAGTTCCAAGCCCTCGGTGTTACTGCACGTGTCGCCTCACCAGCGTGCATGGTCACGAGTTGCACTTGTGCTCGTTTGTGCCTGTCTGCCTCACCAGCTGGCAAGCTTGCAAGACTCACTCCAGTGTCATGTCACTGCGCTGCCGGTCCTTCCCCTCCTCCTTGCACCCTACCCGCCTCATACTATGAGCGTCCGCTAACCATCTCTAAACAGGGCTTCGTCAAAGTCTACACCCGCATCCTCAACGCCGGCTCCTCCCCCACAGGTCCATTCGCCCCCATCCTCCGCCAACTCGCCTCCTCCCCTACCACACCCATCCTAATCCACTGCACCGCCGGCAAAGACCGCACCGGCGTCATCGTCGCACTGATCCTCTCGCTGTGCGGCGTATCCGACGCCGCCGTTGCGCACGAGTATAGTCTCACGGACCTGGGGCTCGGCGCGCGCAAGACCGAGTTCGTCGACCACCTGGTGAGCGTCGAGCCGCTGAAGGGCAACCGTCCGGCGGCGGAGAGGATGGTGAGTTCGAGGTGGGAGAGTATGATGGGGACGTTGCGGATGATTAGGGAGACGTGGGGAGGCGTGGAGGAGTATGTTAAGAAGGAGTGCGGATTAAGTGGGGAGGAGGTAGAGGCTATACGGAGGAATTTGGTTGTTGAAGGTGAGGCGGTGGACTGGGAGGCGCATCGGAAGTCGATGCTTTAGGATGGTGGTTGACATGGGTTTTGAAGAGGCCTCACACAATAGAATCATTGGCGTGCGTTTAGTGCAATGGTAGAACAGACAGATCGGAACAGGGCACAAGGACGGAGTTTAGATGGGGATAGACAGGCTGATATACAAATTTCCTCTCCAGAGTTCGGGTATATATATGTGCGATGACTTATGCAGGGTCTAACAGCCTGGCCATCCTCTCTCTCTCTTATAGCGCAGGTGAGAGGTGACTCCAACATCGCTCCAATGCGTATGCATGTACCAGTGCCCGCCTCTACTCGTACTTGACCGGGTGCTTGACCTGGTCCTTCTTCCGGTCCTCGGAAGGTGCGCCATACCGCCACCCAACACCTCTCCTCGACCGCCCAGTCGGGCCACCATCGTCAACCATCATCTTCTGGAAGCGAAACTCGGCCCTCTCCGTCGGCACCGCCAGCGTGATCCGCTTTTCACGCTCCTTCAGCTCCACATCACGCAACACATCGGCCTTCTCCGCCGCCCGCGCGCCCGCAACAAATCTCTTCCGCGACGCCTCATCACTCATGCCGTCCTTGACACGCCGGTGGTGCTTGACGAGCTCCTTGTGCGGGACGCGGTCGTCGGCGGATAACATGCGCTCATTGAATGCCTTCGCAGCGTCCTCACGCGTGAAGTGGCGCGACTCGGACGTCGGCACGAAGAGCTGCTGCATTGTGTGGCCGTGCACGTGGATCTCGTTGATGGGCTCGAAGGGAGTGGCGGTGGCAGGGCCGTCTTCCTCTTCTTCCTCCCCTTGTTTGTCCTCCTCCTCGTCAAAGAGCTCATCACTGTCGCGTGACTTGAGCTGGTGTACGGGCAGCATGTTCATGACGGCGCGGCGGTAGGGGGTTGCCAGCTTTTTGCCCTATTTGGTCGCGACAGACTGAGGTCAGCAAGAAGTTCTTGAGAGTGTGTCGTGCGTGCGCGAAGGAGTGGGAGATTGGGTTTTCTATCAGAGAGGCTCGCAAAGCTATTTTGTAACCATGTTGTTTGTGTCTTCAAGACTAATCGAATTTTGGTGTGTAATCATCATAGAAAAGGTGGGGCAGGCAGATGTGAGAGAAGTAACATACCATCCTCTTCCAATCGGCCTCGATCTCCTTCATCCTTACCACAGCAGCGACCCTCCTGTGGTCAACGCCCAAGTCTGCGGACACAACCATGATGGGCTCATCTTCCAATGAGACCCGTTGGTGTATCAAGTTGCGCATCTGCTCCGACAAGACCGACTGGCTGTGGAACGTGGGATTCGATGGGAATGGAGTGGTCTCGCGAAGATAGTTGAACTGGGTGCCGGAGTGCTCCTTCAGCTCTGCGCCCTGCTTCTTCAACCATTGGTAGAATTGGTAGCGCGCCCGTGGTATTGTCGAGTCACGATGTGATGTGGTCGAGAAGGATCTGCTGGACGACGCTTGACATGACCGTATTGCAAGCTCAAGCGCAGATGTGTTGTGTGGTATGGAGCTGCCGGAGCTAGCCAAGCTATTCGGTACTGGCAGCCGCGGAGGCATTGTGGCGACGGGGGTGAGGGGAGAAGGAGGAGGACGGGGAGCGAAGAGGGAGAAGGACGGGCGTTGGAGTATTAGGACTGTATCGCTGGGAGCATGCTCTTCGTGAAGGCCATGAAAGTCGAGGGTCCAGAGGCGTGTCGGGGGCGAGGCCCAAGGACTAAGATTTCTTGAGAAGAGCGTGGGGGAGCAAGATGCGAGTTGGTTTTGTAGCAAAATGCTGAACAAATTTTCGCGATGGAGCCGCGACGGCGCCAGGTTGTTCCAGCTGCGACGTCGGGCGCTCGGACCATGCTGTCAGGGTTAGGGTGCCGTGTCTAACCACTTCAAGTCTTCAACCTTAAAGCTTCAACACCCAGTCGGGCCAGTCTGCACATCCGAGCGTCTTATGACGTTGTAGTCTCTATGCTGCAAGTCTCTTTGCGTATGCGCCGTGTGTCACCGACTTCCATCTCTGTTTTTAGCTCCGGCTGTCTGATTTCTTGCAGTGAAGATTCTATGCGAGCGCAAGCACGGCCAATGTTTCTAGGTTTTTGTCTTCCCGCACACATCGCTTCGCAAACCTACATCCTATAAGCCCAATGATTATCTTTTACTTTCCATTCGCGTAATTGGCAGTAACTTGGATGTCATAAGGCTTGCAGGACTCTTTGTTGTCGTCCGAAGTCTCCCTTCTCTTCAGCTCGTGCAACATCCGAGAGGCTGACGACCCCCTGCGGCTACCGATCGTAGGTCAAAGACCAAGCCGTTTCATTCACGCTCATATGGTATTGAAGACTTCTGGTTCTCATCACCGGCAAGTCCGTCTCAAGTTGCTCCAACAGTTTCTTCGCCCGAGCCCAGGTGTTCCTCAGGTTGCAAGACAGAAACGTCCTGTGAAGCCCTGGAACGTTTTAGAGGACTGGCCTCCACTCAGGACGATGTTGAACCCTGTCTGCCAAAGCAGCGACTGCGCTACTGAAGGGCAGATCCCCTCGTCAACTTCTTCAGATGATGCGCCACCGCCCCCTACACGTGCATTGCACATGTCCTGGGCGAGACCCTAGACATCTAAACGCATTGCTACATGTTGTCTAGCTAGGTAATGTTTCTTCGCCAAACGTCGCGTCTTGCCGGCGGCCATGGCAGCAGCAAGGGCAGTCCTGCCAGCAGGCATCTCGACTGGATCCGATGTTGGCCACATCGGAATCTTGGCCTGGCTCACCTTTCTAGCGTTGACAAAAAGGGCATCAGCGAGATATCGCCTCAGGAGGTGAGGGCACTTCTTCCGCTTCATTTAGTTGAAAGTGGTCAACTTCAATGGATCGTCGACATCATGCTCTTGGCTCATATGCGCATTCATTTGTGTCTGTTGCACGAGGGCACAACCGCAAGTGGCGCACTGAATTCTGGCAAGGGGTCTACGCCGAAGTGGGCGCGGTACCGCGACTCGTGGCGCCGTCGCATGTGAGTTCCAAAGGCGTGAGGGTGGACCCGGATGCTGCAGACGGGGCAAGAAACCTTTTTCGAGCTGTCATTCAGAGTTTCTGAGCCGCGGACGCTGAGATGGGAAGACTTTGAGACTTGAGGCTGAGCCTGGAGAAATCGCTTCGTTCATCGTCTTGGATGTCTGTATCCTCCTGCGATTCACAAGTGTCGGGATCTTGATCATCCGGAACGTCGCTGTCATTCGTGCTTTGGCTCTTGCAATCGTCGGGTCTGTTCTCAGGGTTATCTGATCAGCTTGGGGTGATTGACGAGTCTGACGCGATGGGTCCACTATCTCTCAGCTTTAACCGCGCGCGCCCACAGAGTGCAGAACTCGGCGAGGAATCTCTTCTTGAGTTCTGTTGCGCAGATCTCAATCTCCGCCGGCTGCTCGCTCGAGATTGAAATTCTGCCTAGGTGACTAGATGCTGTTGGTCCGGGCGTCCGGATAAAGACTAGCATAGACAGCAAAGCCCATTCAATTCCATCCTTCAGTACTTCATATCAAACAAAGAACACTGCCGCGGTACCCAGCCGACTTCCGAAAGGCGGCACTAAAGGCTGAAAGCAGAGCAAGCTTTCAAGTCCCTGGTGTGCCGGTTGCCTGCCCATACCTGAGATGCCATATTTTGGAAAGTAGTGACACAACTCCAAGAGTTACAAGCACTGAAACCCACTGCTCGCTTTGCTGACGATATCTAGACATGTCTTGAGGTGACAAGCTCACCCAGAATTCGATGTGCTCTATATACCGAGCAGGGGGACGGTCGCCCTAACCGTCCACTATTTTTGAGAATCAGCTATTAGAAGTTGCAGGCCAATTGTGCCATATGTTCCTGCATTATTGGCCCAGCTTCTCTTTCTACCAATCTATTTCTTTTCCTGATACCGTCTCTAAGCCATCACTCACACCTTAGAAGACCATGCCGTACACCTTTGCATCGAGGAAGTGTAATGGAAACACGTAGTCTACCAGAGATTTTGTCTCGCAGCTTTGCGGACGTCGTCGATGGTGTGCCCGGAAATAGTGTCATTACGTAGCAGCTCAGTATGGCATAAGCTGTGCTTCTTAATAGATGTCGGTAAATCGTGCGTTGTAAGAGGTAGAGAAGTGGGCCGTCGACGGCATACAGTGAAGTACGGTGAGCAACGGAGGCAGTGTCAAAAATGCTAAGACCGGGAACAGTCAATCACTGCTGCGGCGTTCCGGAAACTGCGAATGTGCATGTCAAGATTGCTGTCAACACAGCCGGCAGTGCGCATGTAAGATCAGAATAGCCAGTGTGCTGCTGCGTCGGAATCCAAGTGGTGGTCAGATTGGCATCAGGGATATACAATGGCTGGAATGAAAAGGCTCGAGTGTCACCTTTTCGTCCTCTGCAAAACTTCAGAAAGAGGAACTTAGGTAAAGACTCACATCCTCAGTTCACGGTCACCGTGCCATTAACGCCTGTACGGCACAGCTTGGCTTGGCCAATATCGGATCGGTCAGTGGGCGGGTCGTAGTGCTATACACACCCGACAGAAACTTGCCATCTAGGTGACACTCCTTTTCTGACTCCCGAGGTCGAGTGCTGGTGCTGATGTCCACTGCACCTACTAGTACTTTTTCGGAACCGTCCATTTGGCCTTTATAGTCAATCTTCGCGCTGTTGCTCGATTGCATTTTCAACTATGAACAATCTCGAGACTTTCGAGCGTGTTCGTTGCCTGTCTGGGAAAGTCCTGAACTTGAGTCAACCTCCGAACATGCTGAATTCCGAAATCATTCCTTTCCAGATATCATCTGATTTCTCTTATCATTGGGAAGGCTTCAATAGATGTCATGTCGTATTCACTGATCAAGAGATTGTCGTCAAACTACAGAAGCAGTATCATGTGCCACAAACAATCCTTGAAGATCCAAACACATCACTGCTGCTCAATTTGGGATTGGGGAACTTTGATGGCATGGCTCTTGAGCGGCAGACTCTCTCCGATTTTGAGTAGTCGCCTCATGAGAACTTGGTCTTGGGCGTGGCGCTTGAGGAGTGTGACACACGAGGAATCCTGGTCCACCCCTCATCTCTTTACATTCTACCAAAACTCTCGAGAGCCAAATGTAATATGCTGAAAGTACTGGACGCGTAAGATTGATGGAGTTCGGCACATCACCGAGGCGCCCAACTGCAGAGGAGTGCCAGAACTTTGATAAGGACCAAAACAAGCCCGGACTTGCGTCTGGTCGCATCCATTCAAAGGATATATATGAGAGGAATCTGAAGAAAACCCGTTAGCGCTTAAATTCCTGTCTTCCCTTCATTCTCAGCGGCATCGACCCAGGCGAGCAAGCACGAGAGATGGGCGATGCCAAATACACCACGGCGCAGAAGGCCCAATTCCGCGAGATGGTCCGCAGTGGACAATTCCCTATAATCGCTGAGGCAATGCCTATGTGAAGCCTACTCCAGGATGCATGGTCATCTCGAGCTGGCGCGCAAATTTTCGAGGGGATGGAACAGAAAATTCGCCAAGCGCTGACCTCTACGGCGAAGGTACTCAGCTTTCCGGACCATTTGTCTGACGTTGCTGAAGCTCAAGCTGCACTCGAACGGAGGGCTCGCGAGTGGCTTGCTATTGTGCAGCCTGAGCCACCATGGCTGGCGCGTGAGCAGTATGGGGACAAAACTGAACCGGGCCTCAGATGCACGCGGAACGATTTGAGCTGGCGGAATCATTGAAAGTTTTAGAGGCTGTGGTGAGGTGTGAAGTATCATCGTTTTCTTCTCAATATATTTTCGTTTCTATCATGAGCCATAAGATTGTCTCTCACAGCTGTGGCGCTGTAGATTCAACCGTAATGCCCATTCCTTCGTGTAAAACATGTGCGCCACCTGCAAGCTTAGTTTCGGCTTCATGTATCTACTTGGGACAACAGATGGTCACTCAATGTGCATCTCAAAAGAGATCTTGAGCAAAGACAATGATTCTATAAAGCATGACTCTCTAAGCGAGGAAAACACAAGATGCTAGAGATGCTTATGTGCGGTTGTAATGCCGCGAATATCATCATCGACCCGACTCAATTGTGCAATGCAAGGAGCCTACCTGAACTGTGATACAAAAATAGAAGACGCAGGCTGACCAACATCCATAGGAGCCGAGACCCTGACCAGCTGGGTCGTTGAGACAGTAATATGACCATACCAAGCTTGATGTGGTCCATGAATCGAGCAAGCCTTGTATTTCGTGTTTCCTCCGCACCCGGTCAACTTCTTATCATACCTCACAACTTCGCATTCTCATCGCAGTCTTTCCCCTTCCAACGGGGGTCATGACAACTTGTTGATGAAGATTCACGTGGCTGTTTCTCTTGCGACAATAATCCCAGCACAGGCTCTCCAAGTTTATGCAGGATCTCATTTGTCGAGTATGGAATCTTCAGATAATCGGGTCACAGGGTGGCCGAATCCTTGCCGATTCGAAAATTCAGATGAGCTTGCCATTCTTAACACCTTGGCCAACAATAGCATTATAGTCGAATGCGCGGTGTAACAGATAATTCATCTCATTATGGATGCATTTGCTCAAGATCCGGCGAGCTGTGCCGGCCTTGTCGAGTATCGTACCAAACAGTGTATCTTAGAATAGCCGCAGAGTGTTTAATCAGCAAAGCACGTCAAGCTTGCTGCATTACTTTTGGACTTCTCTCGGCGAGAGGCCATAGATCCATCTACGGGAGCGCCGCTGAAACACGATGGTGACATAATTTGGACAGAGCTGCCCTCTTTTGGGTACTCGGTAGACGAGGAGTATCTCAAATGCGTCTACGGAGATACATCCCACAAATTAGACATCACGCGCTTGCGCGAAAATTCCAGACGCAATGCTCATCAGTGCAAACTTGATATCAAAGACCATAATGACCCGAACTTGGAATTTGCGAAGAACAGCGCTGGACGCTCCTGAGCGCCTTCCTCGCACGGCGTGTGCAAGAGACTGAGATCGACTACTCATGGCCGACCATACTGGACGCATGGCTGACTAAAGAAGGGCCAAAATTGGCTTGGCGGCGCACCGACAAATCTCCAAGAGCAATCTGGACCTTCATGGCGGCCTTCGAACAAGATACGGAACACTCACTGGTAGCACAGGCTCGGTCGTCCGCAGTGCGGCCAGCCTGTGAGTGGTTCATACATGCTTCCGACAGTCTTTGGTAGCAGGCAAGGCGCAATTGTAAGCTCGGAGACGCTGACGGCCCAGTGTCAAAGTTCTCGTTAAGTATATGGACTGGTTTGAAATGGGCAATGCTTGCGAAGCTGCCGAAGGGACGGACTTTGACCCAGATAGCTGGCGAAGAATTCAAGAGGCCCTCAAGACTATCAGCCGCGCAAAGTTACGCATTACATGGAGCTCAGGTTCCACGAAATGACGAATTCGTGCTGGCTAGCCTGGAGTCTGGTGGTAGGGTGATGACAAGGGCCCTGTGCAGATATCATTCAGGGGGCGCGTGCATGCAGGACGATTGCTATTCAAACTCGGCTCTACTCACCTTCAATTATGTGCGCAAGTCAACAGCGCGGGGTATTTCATGGCGCTTAATCTGGATTCCAAGATTCTTGACTATCACAGCTTTGTGCGTTCAGTGAGTGATGTACTATGGTCAATATTGTTGACCACGCTGATAGGGGTCCGGGGAAAAGCACGATGGGTGGACTGCATTTAATCGTTGATATACTAAATCAATAGTTAAGCACGCACCCAGGAATGATCATGAGCCCGCAGTCTAAAATCGATTCTTCATAGTTCCGGGGTTGTGAGTAGTATATTGTGCAAGATTTTTCAATACCACCAACCCACTTGGGCGAACATGAATCTGTGAGACACTCTACTATCAAAAAGTGTACATCATCCTCGACTGTTGCATACCCAGAAAACTCAATTGGAGATTTCCCTTCATATTAATTGCTGCAGAATGTCGGCTCTATCTGACAAAGTAAACTTATTGCTGACAGCTTGTCTCTTTTAGGAATGTTTCAGCCTCATATAGTTTTATTAGTTGCTTCTGATCGAGATCGCTTACATTCTGCGCATTCCAAAATGGTTTAGAGAAGCGGAACTGTCCTCAACTTGATAGACAGCCTGCTTACGCCGGTGACGGCGAACTTTATCGGTGGTAGCTCTGATTGAGGTGCCGGTCATGGTGCGTCCAACAATGGGACTCATGACAGACATTGGTGAAGTGGGCGGCTCACTTCGGGAGATTGGCGAAGTGGGATAGCTGAAGTCATTCTCGGACCTCGATGCCGAAGCCATGATCTCGTCTACGCCCTCTTCCTCGTAATGCTGTGAATCATGATGGCTCAGGGTTGGTGCCGTCTGCTGCCGTGCACCGGGATCGGCGGTGATCTCAACTGAATAAGCGTTGAGGGGATTACCGACGTCGGCCGAGGCGCGGTGGTCCACATAAACCAAATGATTCCCTGTGATGCCTACGCTGGTCGACAAAATCTCTGAGGTGACGTAGATCTGTGTTGTCTTGGTCGAGAAGGGCTCGACCAATAACGCTGCGTGGTCCTACACTAAGTGCGCTTTGCTTTTCTTCACGGCGCTGTTGATCACGTGGACCCCGTCGACCGCCAACCAGGTCTACTTGATGGTCAATGAGAGCCAGATCTCGCTAGGACTTCAATAAGCGTCAGCGTTTGTGCTGCCTCTGCAGGAGTTCTGTAACGGACTGATCTACATGTTCACAACCCGCAGAGCATGTAGGAAATTGCTAGGGGACGTCTTTTACGATTTGTCCAAGAAGGGCGAAAACTCTGCCAATGCTGAGGTAATGCATAGATCTTGGTCTGGCCAAAATAGCAAGCAGCCAAACGAACCCAATAGCTTCGTCATGGGCATTATCCCAGGTAAAGGCAAGGCAGGTCTGGGAGTGCCCTTGGAACCTTATGAGAGGATTTGAAACTCAATAGTTGCCAGGAGAAGACCTCGGGACGAAGATGTAAGCGGGCAAACAAAGTTTGCCATGCCCATGTAATCATATAGTTCCGTGAAGCTGATTAATCGCACATTTCTATAGATATATTAAGTCATTCAATTTAGTTTCTAATAGGCTCATTTTTCAAGCCCTCGCCCTAAATATACCAACAAAAGAGTTCATACTTTTAGATATTTCTCGACATAGAAAGGTAGGGTGATGAAAACCCTGAAGCTAGCGCTGGAATGTTCCTACAATTGTCGCGTGTAGGCTTCTTTCTCTAAATGCGGTGGCTCAAGAAATGGCTATGGACGAATAGTCTTGACGTCTGAGGATAAGTGAAGTGCCCCGGGCGGAGAATGCCCAGACGAGCGCCATTCATTTTCTGCTAGCATTTCTGCGAATTGTCCAAAGCCAGTAAACGGCGCATCGTTAAGAATACCGATCATGACCTGGCCTTGGGCCTCCAACTAATCCTATATCTTTGTTTGACTAGACAATGTGGTTTATTGTTCATCTTTACATGGCTGGGTTGCTGATGTGCATAGCTTTGTGTTCTCCGGGCTCGCAACAAGAACAAAGTCTTGTCCAACGACTCTTGGTTCGCGAGGTCGAGTTATCGTGTCGAGTACTGTTGCCATAACAAAGATTGACATCTTCTCCGGCACACATCCGTATTTCAAGTTTTGTTGTGCCTGATTTAGAGACTTCATTTATCATTACGAGCTGAGAACTGCGGGTATATATCATATCCACTGAGGCCATTCATAGGTCGGGCGCACAAAACACCACTTTCAGAACTCCTTACCACTGCATCTGATTTATCCATACCTAGGAGATGTCACACCACTCAACACTGTATCCCACATTGGGTATCACGTTCCCATCACATTTTACAACATGACTGACAATAAGGATGTGAACAAAATACTCTGCAATGAAACATCCATAGCACAATTTCGAAGGAAACCCAATAATGCAGTCGAAAGCTTTGCAATCTGCTCTGGCTCCAGGGTAGAGGACAGTGACTATGACATCCCCACCGCTCAAGGTCTTTTCAATGGGGTGATTCTGTATTACACACCAGAACAGAATAAAAAATCTGAGATTACCGCTAACCCCCAAAAAGTTTTAGTCAGACGCAGCTGGCGCAAAAGAGGTGCCGACGATGCAGGACAAGATGCTCCGGCTCCTAAACATCGCCGCGGTCTTGGCGCTCTAAATGGAGGTGATCTTAGGCCAAGGTGGAAATTGAGGAATGTTGGCTGAAGCGTTCGTGGAGTTCTCTAGAGGTATCGCTCGAAACTTTCCAGTGCTAGCTTTCCAGCGAGATGGTGAGGATCCGAAGGACGCCATTGGTAAGCGGAAAGCTGCTTTCAAGTCCTTCCATCTTGACTCTTTCCAGACCTGTCGTGCACTTGGTGGCCGAAGTCGTGGAGCAAGGTGCGCTACTCGAGCAAGTAAGTAGAAAATCGTTCCTCTCGCTTCTTACTTCGGTTTCGTCAATCAAGTTGAAATAAGACCGTGCTAACAGGGCATTCAGCCACATACTCTGCTAACAGAAACCTGATTTTATGGAGCTTTCCTCTTGTCCGTGACATGGAAATCAGAAAACAGGAGCTGCTTTACCTTCGGCCAGACACTTGGGTGCTTTTCATCAAAGGAGAGAAGGACGAACCAGTGAATCTTGCGTCCGAAGCCAGATACACGCCTTGGAGCTCTGAAGATGACACGGAAATGACAATGTCTTAGGACGAAGAGCTGGGGGAAGTTACCAGGACGGGCTGGGAGGCCGCAGGGACGAAAGGCCCTGCGTTGGAAGATGAGGCAATTGATATTGCCGGCTTGAACTAGATCACTCAGACTTATGTAATCCTGGACAAACTCCAGGCCTAACAGATAGTGTTAATGTAAGCATGTCATTTATTCTTCCAGACTAGCCGGGAACTTTCCTTTTCCCGTGAACTTGGCTATCTGCAAGTATAAAAGTTGAAGCTGACTGGTGGGCTCGTCAACGACTAAAACACCAAATTCTGTGTGTAGGTATGCTTAAAGTTGCGAGACCGCGTCAGTCCACCATGAATTGCTCGGCCTGAGAGCCTTGAAAGTGTCACCTTCGGCTCTCCGATAAGAAATTGTGCTCTCTCTTTGCGTATGCGCCGCATGTCACCGGCAGACTAAGTGTGCGTTTATACCCGGGTTTGAGAAGCTCAATCACTGCCTGAAAGTCGAGGTTGAGGCAGCCCTATTCCCTCCTCCAAGTCAAGCTACAGCCCCAATTCTGGAGTGACTAAAAAATCCTTAGTAATTTGAGGCGTTAAAACTCAACCTGGTGGGTTTTGTAAGCAGGAGTGCAACCCTTGTGGCTCCGGCGTAGTGCATACTCACCGAACAGCACAGCATAGATCATTGTACTCTAGAGTCTTAGCTACTTGATTATCTATGGTATGGAATGGTCTAAAAGAGTACAATTCCTCCTGATATCTTTCAAACTCAGGATTTCGCTAGTGAACAATTACCTGGATAGAGCACAATACTTCTTACGAAGAGGTCTCTCAGACAAAGTCAATGTCTTGTGAGTGTAAAATGACAATAGAAACAGCAACCTATAGATTACGAAGCCACACAGTATCTAGCAATAACACCATTCACAAAACTTGAAACCAACAATCCTGCACCAAGGATATGTTGGAATGATTCTTGACACTGCATAAATCCATTGTCTCTTGATTCCGTGCCCAATACAGCCTGGTGATTTAAACTTAAATACACTCACTGTAGACCATCTGATTATCACTAAGAGCTACGCCTCTCATGACACCTGAAGCTTGTACTAACCATGGCTAACTTCAAGAGTGCACCACTCAATGCATTCCTGGCAAAGGCGTTCACAGACGTCGGAACCAACAGCTACCTAGCAAACAGCACCACCACCACCAACAACGCAACTCCTTTCCACGATCCCATCCTTCACTCCGGAAAATCCAACCGCTTTCTGGTGTACTGCGGTTCCCTCAACCCTTCCCACGTTGCGCATATAAGCTGTCGCGCAGACGGCCTCGAAGACAACCTACAGCAATAAAAGAATAGCGGCGGTGTCCTCGCAGCCATCGCTGTGCCGCTCGACGGCGACACGCTATTTGCTGGGAAAAAGCAACCCAAGATGCTCTCACGGACTCAAAGAGCTGATTTACTTGCCAATTACCTCGTAGGGTGTCGCACCGTAACACAAGCCGACACCGCCATACAGGTTTGGAGCACTCGAAGAATGTTGGGCGTGGCGGACTTCGTCAGACCTGTGGCCGTGGCTGCACTAAGGGAGGGCTTCCCAGTTGAGTTCGTCGTGCTGCGCGGTGGCGATCACATGTACTTTGACCGCGTTATCCAAAGCTCCAGGATGATCGATCCGCAATGCAGCGGCTCAATTTTTTCCGAGTCCGCAGGTCGTTTCAATCCCAACACTTGGGTGAACGGCGGACCCGCCCCGTTTATGGGAGGGTGAAGTGACTGGCAACTGGAGGGGCTCACTACCAGTATCAGTACCGGTGAGGCCATTCAGATCTGGTCCAGCCGCCAGCCCCAGTCCTTCTAATGGTCTCCGGCGGGCCCATCTGAGGCAAGCCTTCTCATTACCCAGACCGATTCCGTTGACAACACGGCCGAACACTCAAATACTGGATTCAGCTCGACTCGGATCCGAAACGCGATTGCCAAGGGTCTGTCTGGGGTCGATACCTGGGCTCAGAAAGCGGCTTTGATTCAATGTTTGACCGACGCTGGTGCGCTAAGCCCAGAGATGCTAGCCACTATCCTGATTGGGAACAAATATGAGGTTCAAGAGAATAACGAGCAATCGAGTGCTTATTTAACCGCAGACCGTGACGGTGCCGATGTGCAACTCCGTTTCAGTATAAGATTGGAGTAAGAGATGCCGAGGTAAATATCTCAGTCTTGCCACTATTTTCCTTTTCTATGGCCTAAAAGTAAGTATAGTGCATAAATCAAGATTGAGGCAACACCACTGATATCCCCCAGAGCTAACCCTGGAAGACAGACTAACTGAAGCCCGACCACGAGACTACTGGCTGGAGCGCGAGATAGACCCTCAAGAGGTTCGGCAGAAGGTGACGCACCAAACAGATTGATTCTCCTTCCAAGTCCCACACCACAAAAGCCTGCCACAGAATTTTTCGGTCGCATACTCAGCCTACCACGCGCTGCATATTGAAATCATGAAAGCAAGTCAGTTGAAGTGGTCCCTTTCATTTGGGAATTCTGACCACTATTCAGTCTTTGGGAGCAGGCGCGATGTGACAATGGGCAGTCTTGTCTGGTGCAGGTTTTCTAAGTGAGTAGTACCTAGGGTACGTGGGTGAGGGAAGGTGCACTCAATCGACTGCAAATAACAGTGCTAAATAATGCTACTAAGACTTTCTGCTTGTTTGTTCTCGTGAAGTAATCAGATCATCTCGGTCTTTATCTGATACAATTTCTGCAGATGAGATTTGTTTGCCTCGCACAAGAACAGCATCCATAATACAAACATCATCGCTCGTTTCATTGAAGGAACACACAGTAGCCGAACCTTGTTCTCCGATTGCACCTCAAGCAACACAAGAAGAAAAACAGGCAGCTTCTCTTGGGTCAGGTATGTGGAGTTCATCCCTCATTCGCAACACTGCTAGCTTTGCTGCATTCCACGTCTGTGGGTAGCAGTCAGCTCGACGCCACACGATTGAGCTGCCCCAGCACAACGATCAAGTGCCTGACGCGGCTTATTTAGCCACCTCGGCATAATACGGCATTCTCGACACATTGTAGCTTTGCAGACATCACCACGCGTTACCAACACGCTGCTTCAACATGGGCTCACCACGCAACCCGAGGGCAACAGGGCCTGTCGCCAACACTCCGGACGCAGGACCGGCCCAAAAGGCTGAAGGCAGCCAATATAGCTCTCCACTTCGGGAGAGCAACGATACAGCAGAGACAATACGAGATTACGCCGAGAACAGAGCAAACCCTCTCCCACAATTCGTGGATCCCGCCGATCGCGCGCCCGAGGTGGTCTTGAATCAAGAGGAGCCCAAGAACGAAGACACAGATCCCCTTGCAGGCGTGCCCATCACACGACCAACTCGCATCGAGCCTGATCTGACCGACCAACGTAGCCCGGCGGTCGTGTACGCAGAGCCTAAGCAGTCATGGGTTGGGCGGCATAGGAATTGGATCTTTGCCTTCCTCGCAGTGTTCATCATGGTTCTGGCTGCCACAATTGTTGGCGTCATGGTCAAGAACCATCACCAAACTGGTGTTGGAGCTGGCTCCACGTAAGTGAAGCCGTTCTATCCGGCCTACAGTTCTCTCTCACTCACTCACTCCCTCTCTCTGTCTCTTCGGATTGTCACTCGTTATTGACTGGCGTTTGGTGAATCAGAGCCACGTCAACTCCAACCTCGCCGTCCGCAGTCCCATCGAAGTCATCCACCACCGCGTCCTCGACCTCCACTGTGAGTATTTCGTCGCCAACTCTAGATCGTATCCTCACCGATACTTCAATGATTTATTCTTCGGGCTGGTCTTCATTGTGTCAGATGCCGCGCTGTCTCCGCTGCCTTCTCCCACATATACCAAATAGAGACTCGTCTCGTAGCCATTGCTGACTTTCTCTCAGTCCTCAACACCCACAGAGTGTGCGTCCGCAAACTTCAAGACCAACGTCAGCTTTTTCGGAATATCTGGGGTTTCTGGAGGCTGGACAACGGCATATGCAGCAGTGAGCAATGCTGTGGCTTGCTGCACGTACTGCTACCACTCGGTATCAGCAGGTTGTGACGGGTGGGCGTGGATGCCGACAGCAGATGGGTCGTCCTCTGGCACGTCGTGCGTCGTGATCACCGGCTGGGCGGGCAGCGACGAAGACAAAACTTGTCCCTCAGGGCGCACGGGTCTGTCTTTCGTGTTGAATGGGGATAATGCGAGCCACGTAGGCGGTGCAGGGCCATGTGCGACGATCAATTGATGAGGTCCGTTGGCCGCGTCGCTCGAGAAAGGTTGATGAGAAGGATCATTGGATATGAAACCGTCGGACTCGAGAGAAATATGACACGATGGATGTGACGGCGATCTGCCGCAAGCATGCTCGGCACTTATTTATGTGCAACCCAGCGAAAGGCGAGACGCCTGGCGATGGTCCTGGATCCAAGGATTCAATGTCAAAGTTGGACCTGTAGGATGCGAAGGTGGTAGCATCTTTCACAGTTGGTACATATGGTCTATGAGGACGCAACTCGACTTACTCAATGACAACTCGGATTTGCTGATTTTGTACTGCGCACAGAATTTCTTGGCGCCGGTAGCTTCTCGTTAGCCTCACCGTGAGCTTAACATTCCAGGGGTCGCCCCAGTGATACACACTCACATCTTTTCCCACGTCCTGGAGGCCCTGGTCAGAGAGGCCTCTTCGTTCCCAGATTCCTGTCAGAACAGAAGGCCCTGGATCTCTCAGGCCAATCATTAGATTCTAATGGGTTGCAGCAACGTTCCGGTGTCGTACAAGCCGGCAACGCGCTGACGGCTCGTGCTTCACCGCATAAGCCGTGGACGCACTGAAAACGATATGGACGCTGAGCCGGTTCCCGAGTACCACAGGTGACGGGACCAGCGTACGTTATACTCTCTGACGCAACCTGCCATTTATCGCAGATCGTGAGAAAGCAACCACCGATCGCCAGGTATTCTGGCAGACCTGCATTAGGCTCGTGCTGACATGTTGGCTCCGAGGAACACCAGGGCTGGATTGGTCCGGTCCGACCCCGCAAACGCCATGTAACCTTAAAAGTTACCTGCACGGCTATTTGCAGTCTGCTGCGATGTGCCGAGCGTTGCAGTCTTCGCTTTTACAAATCCCAATGAAAGTCTGAGCTTTCTCGCTTTTCCCTTCTCCTCCCCATCAGCTTTCATTACGCCTTGGCTTTCCCCGACTGTGACCTAAGTATCAAAGCGCTGGGCCTGATTTAAAGATGAGCCCCTTCTTTCGGGGCAGTGTGCGGCCCACGAAGAAGGTTCCTCGGAGATGGAGCCTCAATCCCAATCTGAACCCGGACCTGCCCAAGGATAATGCACGCATTTCGATACTCGGGCTGCCAAGCTACGACACGGGCACGAACCTGCCCGTCTCCAATGGGCTCTACCCAAAGCCATCGCGCGCTGAACTGTCTGGCATCGATGAGGCTGTCGTCGTCGTTGGCTTGAATGGCGATGCACAAACGGAAAAGGTGCACGAGAATGTTGGTGTGGCACAGTATGACGTCGCAGCGGCCAAGAACGCCCGTGTTACAGGAGGAACTCTAGGGGACGCCACGGCCAAGACTGCGCCGGAGCTTTCGGATGCTCAACCCGAGAGCGAGAACGATGTGCAAGAGGCTATCGACAGGGAGGCTATAGCACCAGGGCCCACGGACATGACGCCTCCACCACCTCCGCCTATTACTGTCCCGGTTGCGCAGGAGCGTGGGCCATTGGAGGAAGAGTCACCTATTGTCAATGATTTCGTCGATCAGGGGAGTCCGGGCATTGCGTCGCCTGTGAGCACGAAGGAGGGGAGTCCGACGAGCGTGGTGTATGTTGGAACTGGTGAGGCTGGTGTTGCAGGGGACGTGGTCGGCGCAGAGCACAGTCAGGGTGATGAGATGGAAGTGAACGAGGCCACCGAAGCAAGCACTCAGCATGAAAATGAGAATGATGCGGCAGAGTCACTGACCCGCTCGGAGACCGCGGAAAGCGAGGTTGAGCCCACGATGCAAGTGCAAGAGACCGCCGCCGAGTCCTTACCGGCGATCAGCGAGCACACTATCGAGGACCATCAGCCGATAAGTAGCCTCGATCACGCCGAGCTTGAATTTGATGGACATGGTGACGCTCTGTCTGGACCTGCGGGTCTTGGGCCGTTGCCAGTCATCACGGAGGAGGCACCCGGAAGCGACGACGCGGATGCAGCTGCACATCGGGAGGCTCGCTTCCACGATGAACAGCTGCTGGACGGAAAGCCTTCGGCGAATCGAGGGAGAGTTGACAGTCCTTTGACTTCGGTTGATGAGGCTCCCGAATTTGTTGCAACGCCCGCGGCTGAGCAATTTGAGGATGCGGCTCTGGGTGAACATGATGTTCATCGCGACGATCCTCAGGCTGGCAGCCTTTCGTCAGTGGACGAGCGATCTTGGGCACTTGAGTCGTTGGTCGCCAGCGAAAAGGACGGTTCTCCGACCGAAGCTGAGGCTGACGACGTGGTCGGTACGGGAGAAGAGCAGCTTGCTAAGCCCTCAAAGCCAATGAACGATACAGGAAGAGAAGCAGAAGCGGGCCCAAATTACGAAGACAGAGGCGTGGCTATGGTAGACATCACTCCAAAGGGTTCACCTGGGACCGAGAACGCCAATGGTAGGCACGAGATTGCCGAAGCAGATGAGCAACCTGCTTCTGCCAGCTCGACACCAGTGAATGAGGCGTCAACATTCTCCGGTCTGACTCCCACAGCTCCTCACGACATTGCGGAGCCCAGCAACAACACCGCTGAGATGGAGACGCCTCTTGAGACGCCTTTTGAGACACCCTTCGAGACACCCTTCGAGACCCCGACGGGAAGGCGATCCTTTGAAGTCGACCAAGATTCCACGCCTTTCGAGTCGTCGTTCGAAACTCCCATGGAAAGGCCATTCTGGGCACCACAACGAGCTGCTCAACACGAGCATGGCGACATTGTCGCTGAAGACGATGATGAACCAGCAGAGCCCCCGCCTATCCAGAGGCACAGCTTGCTCCTGCAGCTTCCCGCAGAGGGGCACTCGGATGGCTTGAGCGACGACCAGAGCGAGCTTGGCGAGCGTGTTGCACCGAATCACCGCCGCGGTGATTCTTCGGCGGCAGGCTCATCGATCAACGTGGAACCACTCATCACGGATGAGCAGCTTGATGTCAGTGATGAGTTCAAGCCAGGTGTCAAGACCTATCCGCTGGAGTCTCCCCGGCGGCAAGACGGGGCGTGGCCGTTGGCGTAGAATGCGATGTCTTCACCTCATGATGGCGCCTGGTTTTCTCCCTTTTCTTTTCGCGGGGCTTCTGCGGGGCGGCTGGGCTTCAAAAGCTTGCGCGTTTTCATCAATGGAGGTTCCAAGGTGTCTTTTGTTTCGGACGATATGATTTGCTAAAGATGAGCGTTCATGTTTTGATTGCTTTCAGGCACAGCATATGCGAGGACATGAAGAGCGACGACGAAGGCGATTTTGAAACCAATACCCCAGTATGCGAATCACTTGCGATGCTCTTTACTAACAGCGAGCAATGCGCGGCCAAGTGCACACAGCACGCGGGCCCGCGAATAATATGGATTTCCTTAATCTTCCCATTCGTCCTCAGCTGCACAACTTTCGACTCTGCGCCGCTGAGTGAACCACAAGCAGCTCAGATGGCGATGACAGGCACACTGCAGGCGCGTGACATGCCAGCATGCCTTACCTACGGACTCACGCCGTCACTGCTAGATCGACTTGCTAACTCGGTGCGTTTCTACACTAACACGATGACAAGTGACAGTAGAATTGACATGTGCTAAACACTTCGGTTCACTCACGAAAACGCCCTGAACTGTTCTTGGGTCGCACAATATTTTCCTACAAAGCTTGGGGCCCTGGGACATGACTTATATAAAAACGCGGTGGAGGCATCGAGGAAGGAAGATGTACAAGGAGAGAACAATGCATCATTCACGCCATCCTCCTCAACGAGAACCTTGAGATGTTTTGCGCTGAACCGCGTCCACATGCTAGTCTGAGAGCAGTACAGGCACTGCCCACACCTATTGCGGCATAGTGAGCGCACAATGTTGCTCGGTTGTCTCCAAGGTCACCAAGGCACGCGTCTCAATTTCAATGAGAGTACATATGGCGATGCGTGACCGTGGCTGCGACGGACTTTTGGCACCTAACCACCTATCGACACTGCATACTTCGCCATCAAGACTAAACATCAGCGACCATGCTTGGCAAGATGCGAGTAAAGCCATTCTTTGCCTGAATATGAGACACACAGAAAATCTGACACCATCTCAGAAAGGTCCGCCTCAATGGTGCTGAGTGCGGCGCTGAGGCGCTCCTGCTCGCAGGCATCACTTCGATCGGAGGCTTCATGTTCGGCTACGACATTGGCCAAATCTCGGGCATCCTCCTCTTCTCAAACTTCATCAACCGCTTCGCACAGGAGCAGCCAGACGGCACGCATCAATGGCAGCCTCTCATGCAGTCGCTGATCGTGTCAATGATGTCCATCGGCGCACTCATCGGCTCATTCACGGGAGGACACACTGCAGGAAGATGGGGCCGGCGCAAGTCCATGTGCTTCGGCGTCGCAATCTACATCATCGGCGCAGTTATTCAGATCCAGCGATGAACAGCTGGTGGCACTTCATGCTCGGCCGCCTCGTGGGCGGCATGGGAATCGGTAGCCTCAGCGTCGTCATCCCCATGTACCAGAGTGAATGCTCGCCCAAGGAGATCCGCGGCGCCGTCATCGCGACCTACCGGCTGGCCATCACAGTCGGTATCCTCTCCGCAAACTGCATCAACCTGGGCATGCGGTCCGTCCAATCCTCCGACGCTTCGTGGCGCGGCGTCATCGGCATGGGCGCCTGCTTCTCCCTCCCGCTCGCCATCGGCGTCTTGTGTCTGCCCGAGTCGCCGCGCTGGCTTGCGGGCAGGGAGGACTGGGCCGGTGTGCGCAAGGCGATCGCGCGTCTGCGCTGGATGAAAGACGACCCTGACAACCAAGCCGTCGAGGACGATCTGCAAGAGATGTTCGGCAACCTCGAGAAGGAGGCCCGGCTGGGCAAGGGTGGCTGGCTGGAGTGCTTCACCTGTGGCACGCCGGGGAACCTGAGTGCGCCGAAGCTACGCTACCGCACGCTGCTGGGTATTGCGATCCACTTCTTGCAGCAGTGCACGGGCGCCAATTACTTCTTCTACTATGGCTCAACCATTTTCAGCGCTACGGGCCTGCATGATCCTATTATCACGCAAGTGATTCTCGGCGCGGTGAACATGGTCATGACATTTCTGGGACTGTATCTGGTTGAGATGGTCGGCCGACGCATTCCGCTGTTCATCGGCGCGCTGTGGCAGGCCGTTTGGCTGCTGGTGTTTGCTTGTGTTGGCACGGCTAAGGACCCCAATGACCGTCCGACCTCGGGCAAAGTCACGATCGTGGCTGCTTGCATGTTCATTGCTTCGTTTTCTAGGTGAGTGCCCCTCCGCCCGGTCATGCTAGATGGACATCCTCGTACTGACATTCTCGCAAAGCACATGGGGACCTATTTGCTGGGTGGTTGTCGCGGAAACCTTCCCACTGAGGACGAGAGCCAAGCAAGCGTCTATAACCACTGCTACAAATTGGGGTGGCAATTGTAAGTCACTTCTTGCTCTTGTATCACGATCACAAGCTGACATATCACTAGTCCTCATCGCCTTCCTCACGCCCCTTGCCAACGCCGGCGTCTCCTATCGCTTCGGCTTTGTCTTCGTCGCGACCAACCTCTTCGCCGCAGCGCTCGTCTGGCTCTTCCTCTACGAATCCGCCGGCCTCAGCCTCGAGAGCGTCGACCTCATGTACTCCGACCCAGAAGTGAAAGCTTGGAAGTCTGCCAAGTGGTCCCCACCCGGTTGGCTCAGCCTCACGAAGCGCAGCAATAAGCCGCTCTTGAACAACAGAGACCCTGCGTTCCCAAAGGAGGGAGACACGCCGGCTTATAGGAGATACAGCATCATGTCAGGCACGACGGTGTGAGACTCTAAGAGCAAGCCGGCTTCAACCATTACTCCGACTGAGAGCAATACCGCGGGTAACACGGCGACGGCGGCGCCGACGAGAGCTACGAAAGTGGCGAGCAGCGACAATGGGGCTGGGTTGGGTATCATGGGGATCGTGATAGGAGGAACAGCTTTCTGATCTAGAAAAAGGCTGATGGTGGCTGGGAGTGCTGGTCTGAAGATATGGCGTAAGGGTTGAATGTCCTCCAGGCTGGCGTTGAAGTCGTGAGTGTCGATTTTATTTATGTTTCACAACGCCACGCGGCGTGCGTATGAGGCCCGCTGGCGAAAGTTAGGTAAAGGGTTTCGGTCCAAACGGCACAGATGCACACCACCATGTCCCGGCTACCCTTGATTAATTTATAATTACATGACAGGAGTATAATCGGCTTATAATAGCACAACTCGGTAGGAAGAACTTATAAACAGTGCATTGGGGCAACATGATGGCATTAATTTGTACTACATGCTATCTCAGACTTGTCAGCCGTTCCAGTCCAGTCAGATAACATGTTTTTCCACATCCTCATCGCTCTAGGCCTACTGGCGAGCAGTGCGCCGCTGGTGCAAGCAGCCACTCACTATATCATCACAGGGACTTACACCAACACCACAACGCCCACCTCTTAACAGTAAATAGCTTTGAGCGTAAGTGAGGCCAAAAAAAGGACAGGCACTATACTAGCTGGCCAAAGCCTCGCAGCATGACAAGAAGGGCATACGCTACGTCCAGGACGGCCACTCAGACCGAGTACGTGAGCTACACGCTCGAGAATGCGAAACCGATCGCATACGACACGACGACAGTCTCTGGTGACTGCATTGCCAAGACAGCCCATGTGGATGCATCGCAGGTGCCCCCCTACACGTACATAAGCCACAAAATGTCCAGGCGCCCTGATGCGCGGACTCTATATCTGATCTCGCCCATAGTGTCTACGGCTACTCTGGTACGGCGATGAAATCAACTGCGGCGGCGCCATGGGCGTAAACGACCAAGGCTTCATCGTCGAAGAAAACATCATGGGAATTGATAATGAGGTGACGGCTATGCTAGACACCATGAATACTCCCGAGAAGCTCTGGGATTGTCTGCAATGCTCCTTCGCCGAACGGTGCACAGTGGGAATCGCCGACATCAAATCCAAGGGGAACAGGCTTGGTCAAATTGGGTAAGCATGCTTCGTATATGCAGAAATGGCGGATCAATGCTTGGAATGGGATGGTTTCGAGTTAAGCGCCAAAAGGCTCGTCTTGCAAACACAATTGCAAATAGACAGAGCCCGGATGGTCAAGGGTCGCGAACAGGGGCCGGCCTCAGCAAGAGCGGCTCCGAAAGGCGACTATGATAGGAAAGATTCAGGAGGGTATGACACAACGTAGACACTAGAGACCAGCAGATTGGACGTGGGTAGCGACCTATGGTGGCTGAACTGATGCATCTGCATCAATTTCCGCTCTCGGGTCGTGGCAGTCGTGCCGCAGGAGCCAGCCAACAACGAGACTCAAACTACAATGAGTGGACTCGAGAGTCCAAGCACCAAACTTGTGAGTTCGAAAGCTTGAGGAATCCATATCAAGAACTGGCAAGCAATCATAGAAAGCCAAAAAGAACGGGCACGAGGGGAATGGGAGCCCACACACCCGAAGGAATGGCCACTGGCCAACTTGCCATCACGCGTCTAGCCTCTGAGCCACCGTGACTCTATGGTTCTGATGGAAACATCATTGTCTCAATATTTATGAGGTACACAAGCCCCGAGGAAGATACGGGTAGGGTCAGGGTAGTTGTGGATGTGAAAGGAGAAGGAGAAGGCAGAAGGCATGACAGCCTAACCCTGCAGAGTCAACTGGGCCAGGACGACCACGCCTTTGATATCGAAGGTTTCAGACAAGCTTCATGGCAAGCCGAGAGACGATATGGTCGTTATATCTACTAGGTAAGTAGTCCGAAGATACGAAGGGCAACTCTACCATCTTTCAGGTCCCTGTTCGCGGACAATCACGTTCACGGTCTCTTGATAGCTGCCAGTCCGCAACATGACATGACATCAGTGACTCAACCGTAGACAGATCAAACTGCTTCGTCACAACATCGAGCACCTACCTCATTGCCACCGGATAGAAACAAACTCGGGAATATCGCACTTCACCGAGATTTGCAAGGCGTGTAAGACGCCATCGTGGAGAGCCATGGAGCAGCTGGAGAGGACCGCATCACACCCACCTTAGAACGGACTCAACACGAGCTAGTCAGAAACAGGGCGGTAGTGACACTGAAGTTCTGTGATCACGTCACGAGACGCATTCAGCCGCCGCTTGCAGTTAGTGGTCTGGCGAGCGTTCCGGCTGTGCGCAAATAGGGTCATGCATGCCCAGTTCTTCGCTAGGCGACACGAGCAGTCTGTGTTGCTCTTCACTTCCCAAAAGAGAAAGACTTGGAAGCTTTGCCGTAGGCTCGGACACGAATTTTCGAAACGGCTGAATACGGTGCTTGACTCAATGATAGAGGTACCGTGTATATTTGACGCATCGCTAAGTGGCTCGGTCCAAGCTGATAGCCAAGAAGGCACAATTAACGACTGGCTTTGTTGAATGCTAGCTTGTTCCTGACTATAAAGAAGTTTGACTATAATTCCATGTTTCTCGAAACCAGCTCACAACTTGGAAGCCGCAGGGGCTGTATTCTTGTCAGCCAGCGTGTCTGCCAACAAAGCCGGCCGGCCTACTATTGCTGCAGTTGTCTGTGGATCCCGCACGTTAGCCAGATGCAAGCAACAGGAAAACAATTCTGGATCCTTACGCCGGCATCTACGGGCATAATCAGCCCTGTGATCCATTTCGCTTCCTTACTACAGAGGAAAAGAATAGCTATCACACGAATCAGTGAAGCGGCCCTCACGAGGCCGCTGGAAGCTAGAAACTTTGTTTAATCATTGCTTACCATATCCCACATCTCAAGCTGTACCTTCGCGTTTCAAGAGATTCTGGTTGATCCTCGATTGGCGCATCTCGTCGCTCATACCCCTTCCCCGTACCATGGGAGTATATACCATTCCCGGCGCCACGCAGTTGACCCTGATCTGATCATTTCCGTAGTGAGAGGCCATTGCTCTTGTCATCTGAATGATAGCGCCCTTTGTCGTCGCGTACAGGAGACTTGGATTGCCGCCCATCACTGTCATTAATACCCGAGCTGTCAGTGGAGGTTGCCCACGTAAGCAGAGGCTCGGGCCTGGAGTCAACTTACGACCACTGACAGAAGACAGATTGATGATTGCTCCTCGCCCGGCTCGGCGCATCTCCGGCACGGCGTATCGACACATGAGAACCATACTTGTCACGTTGATTCGCAAGTCTCGATCCCATGCTTTCATGTCGACTGTGGTTGCATCACCCAAGGCCCCGCCAACACCAACTACCGGTTCAAGTGATCAGCCATACTGTTAACAAGGGTGAATAGGGGCGCAAATAGCTCCAGGAGAGAGGTTCAGTCAAGGCGCATCAGCTCGCTTGAACGGCTGGAGTATCCCAAGGTCACCCACCGATATTCACCAGCATATGCACAGCGCCAAATGCTGCAACCGCATGCTCGACAGCCTCTCTACACGCTTGCTCGTCTGTTACATCCGCCTGGAAAATTGTAGACGTGCCACCCTCCTCGTCGATCATGCGCTTCGTCTCTTGGACCCACTCGTAGTTGTTGTCCACCAAAACGACCTTGGCACGATGCCTTGCGAGAAGTATGGCAGTAGCTCTGCCGTTCCCAATCCCTGCTGTCATTCCATCAATCTCAAATGATCTACTTGCCGATATCGAGCTACTCACCGGACATCCGAGACCCGGCTCCGGTGATGATGGCAACGTCTCCGGAGAAGTTGAAGGCTCCTGAAAGTGACATTCTCGCTTAATTTTGTCAAATATGGGTGAATACAGATGGTGAGGGGCGACTAATTCGGCTGGCTGAGGCTCTTTGGCCAACGGAGGCGATTGTCTCCAGAACACTTTCACGTCATAGTTCTCGATTTGCGGGGTATGCTCGAGAAGTGATCCGTGGAGCGGCCTCGGGCGATGCTGGTTGGAGCGTTGGCGAAAGGTGCGTTTCCCATTGGAACCCAAATGCGGTACGTCCAGTGTGACACAGGTAGGGCTTGTTACACGTCGTATGGTATGCAATAATTTACTATACAGTTACCTAGGTTGTGTCACACACATCTGTAAAATGTACTGTGAGTGGACCCACTTAGGGATAGTAGGATGTACTTGAGGAGGTCCCCGTCCCTCCTCATTTGTGCTGGCGCATATTTTGATACGTTGAGACACTGAGCAAGGCTGAATTCATGGTTCATCAGACTCAACTAGTGATGAAAACCCACACGAAAGCCCGGGCTCCCCCCAAAGCGTTCTTTCCAATGTCCCCAGATTCAAACAATGCCATCTCAATTCTGCAAAGCCACGCTCTCGCATGCCTGGCTCATTGTTCCAGCCAGATACACTCCAGAATCATATAAAATGCTGAATTGATCACCGGAATCTTGAGCGGCGTCGTACTCGCACCCAATAACATCGGGTAAGACAATCTCCCAGTACAAACTCGGGAGACAATCGAGTTCATGTCAGCCGTCTCGATGGAGCAGGCAGTGCTCTGGTCATAGCTGGCAGCATTGATGCCCCACTCCTCTAGGTACACAAGTTTCTCCTCAGCCTCCCTGAGCCAAGTCTTAGCGATCGCAGCCCAGTTGCCTGGCACTGAGGCATACCGGTGTACGGCGATGGCTTCCAGAGCCTCACAGTTAGTCGCCGCAGAGATGAATGAGCATTCGTGACTGAAGTCGCCGCCGATGTCACCCGAGGTGATGATGATGGGATTGTCTGCGCCGAGCTCGTTGCGCATGTGTGTCGCTCGGCCACAGATCCAGCCGTGGACATCGCCGCCGGTGCATTCTGCCAGTTCAGGCAACATAGGCTCGTTCTATATGGGTGCAAGTTAGCTTGAGAAGGTTGGAGAGTTGCTTGTGCGTTTTTCGAGTGCCGGAAGGGAGAATACCTGCACGTTGAAGCCCATAATGGCTTCAGTCCAGTCCTTCCATACCATGCCCGACGTGGCGCCCTGGTAGTTTAGTATATGGGACAGTCGAGCGTCATATGCATCAAATGCGTCATGAGACTCGTAGAAATGTCCTGCATTCCATGTTTTGTAATAGACATCCCTGATCAAAGTCAGCGGTGATCGCACCTTTAAGATTATCGTTGAGTAAGTACATACGACCGGTAGTCACCCAGCAGCAAATTGGCGTCGTGCGGAGAGATCAAGGCCTTTGATGCCGTTGTCGTTCAGCTTTACAATGACCTTATCCAGCGCATCCAAGGTCTCGTCATTGTACTGTCCAATGGTTGGTTCGAGAGGAGGCACTGTGGTAGCAACTAGGCTGCCTTTTTGACATGCGCCTGCGGTTTGTGCGTTTCCCCAGACGCACACCACCTGAGCTCCATTCTCGGCCACCTGTCCGATATGTACATCTTGGTCTGAGTCCGACAGGCCTTGCAGGTAGTAGAGATTTGTGACCATCCACGAGGAACATGGAGAGGAAATATTGCTTCAATGCGTGCGTGATAATGAACGAGGGATGGCGCCGAAGAGGACGAGGAGGGAAGTAGTTCCCATATTGGCAAGGTTTTGATTGTGCATCTGAGGACTTCTTAGTCAACTAATTACTGCATATATGCCATTTGAAGAGGACTTGGCGCTACTTATATATATATGCATATAATGAATGATGAGGTAGTGGTTCAGGCAGCCAGGTCGATTATGAACTGCACATGTATTTAATCCACTTCGTAGAGTACATGAGAAGCCTCTTCTGATGACGATATAAATATTCAGCGATATGACTAGGATTTCTTATCAGTCTATAGAAGTAGCCAGTCCTTCTAGCAAATATTAGCAGGCGAGATTAATATACCAATAGCCCTGGCTTAACCAGTCCCCGTATTATAAGCTTTAGCTGAGGAGAATTTGTATAACTAGATAGAAGCTTCTCTTGCGTTAGATTGTGGTATTGTGCTACGTACAGGCAATTCGATGTTTAGAGCTTTAAGGTGGCTTGTACAGCAAAAGTCGTTTGGAAATGTTAAGAATCAATACGGTAATGAGAGCCTTGGGCTTCAGAGGGCATTTCAGATCTTTACAAATTTGAGAATCTAGCTATTCGAGGCTCCAGTTTTCTTAACTTATCCCTTTCGGGTTCTTAATTACATGTTCCGCTATCCGAAACATGTAGCTCGTATAATAATTCGTTGCAGTTTCCTAGTATAGATGTATTATAGCTTGTTAACTAATTGAAATATAAGCTGCAAAACTATTACCATACCGTAAGTTTGAAGGCGAAGTTTCACTTCCGCTCTCGCCTGTTTGAGTTGGCAAGGCCAACAAGGTCGCACGGCTTGGACTCGTGCCATCGCATGTCGAACTGCTGTGGCTGGATGATGTTGAAGCGATCGTGGTTATCGCTGCGGTGATCTTAACTATGACGGAAATTGCACAACTAGGATCAATTAAGAATCAAGCGGAAGAGAAACGCAAAAAGACCTGGAACCAAAAGGGATATAACATAAGTTATTGCTTACTAGCTGTGTCGTTAGATCTAAGCAAATAATAGCTGGAGAAAACGTCGAGTGCAGCGGCAACCGCGGTTATGGTGGCAGGTAAGCACGCAGAAGCAATATTAACGCTTATTACCGTGGAAAAATATGCCTAACTAGCAGTATAAAAGCAGGTGCAGGATGTTATGGCTTGGTCGTTACCGTACCCTAAGGATATGGTTTTGATAATAATTGCCATTTGGTTCTTCGCATAAGATGGCAGGATTATATATGCCGGAACATTCTCGATGAAGATACGCTAGCCATTCGCCAATATAGTGAGTAAGATGGTAAAATAAAAGAGTTTGCGGCAAGACATTTTGGCTATGGAGTAAATTCTAGGGACGATGGTAAATATTTCGAGAGTGCTAATGCTGAGCTGTCTTAGCTATGCAACTATAAGATATATATTTATTATGTGATACATTTCTAGGCGTTCCCAAATACGGGTCTATGGTATTATTTAACTTTGCCGTCTTTTGTTACTCTCGCTTTAGTTTAATGGCATTGGAACTTTTGCGTCCAGATTATCCTCCTGCAGTTAGCGTGATAGATATCTAATATCGAAACTTGCTTAGCTGAGCCATTTGCAAACCACACCGTGAATCTCGGCCCCTACAGCGCACCCCTAGCAAGTGATGGACTGAGCTACAACCCGCGGTGCCTCACTCGTGACTTCCGCGACTGGAAGATGACGAAAGAGCTTGCGTACGGTAATGTCAGTGAGGTGATGAGCCAGCCAAATCTGGCGAGCTTCGGCTCATTGCTCATCGATCAAGGCCCTGGTCTGCACGGTGCTGGGCATCAAGTCATCGGAGGGATGCAAGTTGACTTTTGGGCGAGCGCGCAGGATCCATATATCCAGTTCCACCATGCGCAGATTGATCGATTATGGACGCTCTGGCAGGACTTGGACCAAGAGGTGCGGACAAAGCAGGTGGTGGATACGCTGACTATTCAAAATGGTAAGTCCCAAGACCAAGGGCGCCGACCTGGGAAACTCACTGACTGACATTTGTCGGCTTTCTGGGCGAGCTGATGACTATTGGAGAGCTGAGCTCGACCATTGACGGGCCGTTTTGCTATATTTATGCTTAATTGCGCGTGAGCATTGAGATCAGATGTTGCTGGGTCTGTTGCATAGCGGACGCCAGTTATTTGCAGGCGTATAGCATGTGCAGGAACGGAAACGAACGCCTCAAATTGAATAGGTCTTCATGAACTATTCGAATGCGGAAATGCTTCGGTGACCGCGACTGTCCTGGTTTGTCTCTGGAAGGGCACCCAAATGGGCTCCTAGCAAGCAACCGGGACCATCAGAGGGGTGTTTCGGGACAGCGCTGCGTAGTACACGAATATGGCAGTTATCATCAGTTTTCTTCCATCATAATGATTGGCAAAAATGAGGTCAGTGGGTCAAGTCCGTGAGGGGAGCATTTTCAATTTTGGGATGTCTCCCAAAGCGCAACCTGACTTGACCCGGTTGTCGCGACTTCGCGCAGATCGCCACATGAGGCGTGACGAGTCCATACGCAAACACGTCTCGTGCTAAGACATACTGAGAAGGGCGGTTGGCCAACCAATAGGAATGTCGTATGGACTAATGGGAGGCAGAAATGTTGTGAAATCAGAGCAAGCGTTCTTCGAAGCGATTGTGCTGCAAGGGTGAGGTCAAGATGCGGGACCTAGGAGCCACAGCGAGAGACTGCCAACATCCACGCAGAGATTTCCAGAATAGGATGATGGCGGTACAACCAGAAAGCTGTGATACGGTATTAGTGTTGGCGTTTGTTGCACGATACGGCCTGATCGGTCGTTGGGTGCTGGGCCTGTTTCTTACTCATCAGTCACGCACTAACAATATCAGGACATGTCACGCCCAGCTTTGATAGTGGTTGCAGCCGAGGTATTGTTCGGCGATGACGCCCTCCCGCGACATCACAAGCCGGACGCCGGCCTCTCTTCATCCACTCGACCACGCAACCTCGCTCAATCGCCAGACAGCGACAGCAAGGTTGATACACCAATGTCTCTACACCGGCACCCTTCACCATGTCATCGCCGGCAAACATGAAGGACAAGATTAAGCAGGCATCGACCAAGCTGCCGCCCAACATGCGCGCCGTCCTCTCCCTCCCTCCGAAATGGCTGGCTAAGTACGATGACTTTGTCGCGAAGAACGCGAGCCAGGTCTCCCAAATGGAGTCTGCGCTGCGCTCCCTTACATACATAATACCAGGTTTGTACCCTGTGCCCATGGTTTACTCCTCTAATTGCCCTGAGACCCATCTAACTCGCCCTCACTCCAGGCCGATTCCGCGACGCCGAGCTCGCGACAGAAGGCATTCACTCCGGCGTCCAACTCCTCTCGCTTTATAACGACCTCCTCCTCTTCCGAGCCAGCGGGCCGGTCTCCCTCGCCAGCAAATCGCTGCACGCGCGCTACACGCGCTTCTGGGCCGCCAAATCGACACTCTACCGCCGCGTCGCCGTCGTCCTGCAGGTCGTCCAGTATACGGAGCTGCTGCTCGAGATGTGGGCTAAGCGCCGGGGTGAGGCGGTGCGGTGGCGTGTTGTTGTACTGATCGAGGCTGTCAAGGCCTGTTGTCGATTGCTGCTGCTGAGGATCACGCGGTCGCGGCCGTTGGTCACGCCTGCACTGCCCGAGCGCGAGAAGGTTGACGAGGCTGAGGAGGCGGAGGAGGATGATGGGAAGGCGCTGGCTGAGATGATGGGCGAGGAAGTCATCGAAGCTACACCTGAACACGGCGCTGCCAACGGAGATGTAGTTGGTAATGCAAATGGCGCAGCAATCCCCAAGCACGACGGCACGAATGGCAACGGCACAGCAAATGGCCACAGCCTACACCCAAACGGCCATGGCCACCTCCTGCAGCCCGAATCACCATCCATCGGTCCTAAGAAAGAATGGTCCATGCCACGAACCGGCCTCTCTCTACCAACTCTACCAACCCGTGGCGACATCTCCAGCTATCTCATCACGCGCGTCCTCACCGCCGACGACATCAAGCCCGCCACGAAGCTGCTGTACAGTCTCTATGGCTCCGCCCATACCGCCGAGGTTCTGCACATCCTCTCGCCGCTGATCTACGCCATCGCGCTCTCACGCAGCAGCGGCAAGCGCAACGGTTGGACGCCCTGGCTGATCGGACTGTCGGTGCAGGTCGCGGCGCGTAAGCTGGCGCAGCGCGCGAGGACGAGAAATGCACCGGCGCTGGAGAGGGAGGAATGGAGTCGAAGAGGCAGGCAGATGTGGTGGTGGATGATGAGGGGGGCGGCGTATGAGAATGTCGTGAAGGGAGTGGTAGGTGGGGTAACGAGGCGGGTGCCTGGGTTTGTGGGAACAATATTGGAGGATTATGAGTACTTGTGGGAGAACTACTACTTCAGCACAAGTGACTCATGATATAGAGAGCAGTTTCTGGCTCAGGGAGAACGCTGCGACCAGGGATGGTGGATCATGGTCATCTTCGTCCCAAGATAATTATGGCTTGATTGCCAAATTACTCCACCTTTGACGGATACGAACTACGATGCACACCTAGGTACAGAGCAAGGCACAGACAGACTCGATTTCACCAACACCTCAGGAGACCAGCGCATGGCAGGACCGGAGTTTAAGCTTGTAAGAGGTATACAAATGGGATGATGAACTTGTGGCGTTTTGGGCTGCTATATAGCACACTGCTCGTCATTTGGGCAATTTTCCTTTTTTAGTTTCAGGGGCCGAAAGATTTACAACACTGTGCAACAAGTAGCTAATTGTATGACTGATTTAGGATGGGCAAGTGACGGAACTAGATAGGTACGTAGCCGCCAAAACTCTTGACAACACGAGCACATACATTGCAGCAACGTTCAGCATCGCCCTCAGGTGAACGAGTTTCAGGACTTGGAGAAAACAGCTCTGGGATAATCATTGTTGAGATAACCATTTTTCTAGTACTCGTCTTTGGGATAATCATTTTAAAGTTCGTCTGTAGTTGTACTCCAGATTGCTAGATCCCTGTCTCTCTTCATCAATCCTTTTGCCAGGCATCTCCATATCCTCTTAGGAGCCATGAACTCTCCGACGGTGAACATGTTGAGACCAGGCGCTATCGTAAAACTTGGCTTCGCATTGATCGCACATCATATTTTACAATGAGAGCCGCCATGAGGTTTGCGTTTCAAGAAAGGATACGTGAGGACACCAAAGTCGAAACACGAGCAGAGAGCATCTAGGGGGGGGGGCGTGCAGATTATATACATGCCGGGTTGCACCAGGCTGTTTTAGGCAACGTCGTGTGCTACCTGCCCGTGCCTTCCACTTGCATAGCTTTACATAGCTGTTCAATCGTACTACACAGCCTTCAGCGCTTCCGAAACTAATCCAGCCTCGAGACCTGCGGTCTGTCTACCAGAGTGCAACATACCCTCACCATGTCCTGTCAAATCCGATCAATATCGCCCTGTCCAGCTCCCAGTCTGGTACAGCAGAGTGTCCCACAAATTTGGTATGCAACCCCTTGCACTTTTGCACTTTTCACCATGCTCCGATCTGGGGATGCTAATGCTGTATTTTGACAGCCACTGGTGGGAGCCCAATAACGGCGTGTATGATGTTGTCATCGACACAAAAGACGAGGGCATCAACGACGGCGACCAGAATCTGACTTCGCACGCTTGGGCTAACTTGCTTGGTCTCTATTTCCCCATCACGGCCTCAGCAGCTGGATGCGTCAAGTATCTCGTGAGGAGCGGAGCCTACCGCGGTCCGCCCGACGGCGACCAACGCACTCGACAACACAGACCGAGTGTGATTGCGATCAAGTTCTCATGCCTCAATGCTGCAATAAGCGACAATGTACCACAGAGATCAGCCAGAAGAGACGTTATGTGGGTGGAATGCAAGACGTCCGTTTACGACCAGCCCGACAAATGGGCGGACCTCATGACCGAGGCTGTTGTTCGCTTATCGGTTGCGTATCCGGACCGCAATGTTTGGCTGATTCTGGCGATGGAGCTGAAGTGGATGGCGTTTTATTGGGACCCTGGGTCATTGGAGGAGCAACGGGAGGTTACACCGCTGGGAATCCTGGGACAGGATGGGTAGCAGTCGTATGCTGTCGATTCATGGGTATGTGCTGCCCCGATCGCGGGTCAGAGACATATTGACAGCGGCGTCATTCGAACCAAGCTGGCCAACAGTCCTGACTTTTGGACGTTGGATACTAGTACAGACTTGTCGAAGAATTTGGACAGTTGTATGCGTTTCCTGGAAAATGTTTTACGTGTAGTCCAGGAGAGCAGTTACAAAGATGTGAATCAGGCAGACAATAGTCTGATATCTCCACGGAAACTTTACTCGCGGGGCCGGGGCAGCCCCTATGTGCAAACAGAGTACCAACGCCAGATATAACACGCCTCTTATAGAGATCAACTATTTGCACGTAGCTAGCAGCTACTTGCAAAGCCCAGACTTAAAGTGCCTGCAGTGCACGCCTGCAGCCTAGACCCCCCCCCCAAGCAAAAAGAAGACTTGCAAATAACTGCATGAGTCCTGCAAATATTCGATGTCTTGTTACGCCCCGACGGTGTACCGGGTCATTAAACGTTGGGGGCTTCTCAGGATTGTGGCCTTTAAAACAAAATGCTGAGTGATATGTCGGTCAAAAGTGATTCAGGGCAGCCTTTAGCGAGCGAGTATCACGGGACTGACATAGCTGCTTAGTCATGCTACTCCGGCCCCGTGCACGGGCCACACGGCACCCACTCTATCCTCTGGCCCACAGAGCCACAACTTAAACTTCTTCTCTTCTCTCTACATAGACGAATCCATATACATCAACCTCATCACGCTTGACCCGTGATACCTACCCAATACACCACGTTGCGGCTGCTTTGCGCCCTAACGCCATCGTCGCTAGGGGCAAACTTAACGCGAAATACACGTCTATGATTCGGATTTCCAAGTTATCGATTTTAATATCGGTATAGAAGAGTTTACTTGTAATGATCACACTAAATACCCGTGAGTATATAGAAGGTGTCAGAGGGTTTATGCTAGCAATACGGTAGTAGAGATAACAGGGGAGCAATATCAAGACTGGTATTCGTGCGAGTGATGATCAGAAGCCGTGAGGCTATTCAGGTAGGTAGACTGAATACTTAGATTGACAACTGAAGAGCTATGAAGGAAATACTATCTATCTGGTGCTGACCGTGTCCTTATATCGTATTGCCTTCATACCCTCTTTAGTACTGGATCTGTTGGATCGCTTTGCTATCCTAGCGATCCATGGATCTGTTGGATCGCTCAGCTATCCTAGCGATCCATCACAACCCTAGCCCTTTTGGATTATCTAATCCTTCTTTGCTGACATAAGAGAGATTCCCCGCTGGATGTGTTGGATATCAAGCTCCTAATGGCGCAGCTGACCGTTGGCCTGTTCCTTGATCTGCTGTTGGTCCCTTGGGTTATAACACTTAAATAAGGCTATTAGCGAAAGGACGGTTTCTTTTTCTTTCCTTAACCGTAAAGCCAAAGAAGTTACGCTAAAGACGTGGAGGAGCTAACGGGAAATGAGGCACGAGGCAAACTACGCCGGACTTGGTCGATTTTATCGACAAATTAGTCAAGATTCGCTACAATTCCAGTTTAAACCTTTTATTAATATAAAAGACTTTTGGCCTATATATATTTAGCTGAAGACTGGGATCGGCCCTTTTGCGAATTACCTTAATATAATTGTTAAATCTGTTACCCCCTTTTGCAGATGTAGCAAATTAGAAACCAGCGTTTATATAATCAGATTTTGCTCCTTATATAAGGAGCAACGGAAAGACTTATTAAAGTCTACGAAAACCTTAGATCTTTATGTTTTATTTTATACGAAATTAGGTATTGAGAGTCTTTGAAAATTCATCGATGAATGTGGAATTAAGCATAAAGGCTTACGTCCTTAAATACTCGTTTTATTATTTGTTTTTGTTTATTTACTTGCCTATTTGTTTTGCTCTTTTGGATCGGAATTTTTCTTAAAATTGAATTTGTATAAGGATTATAGGTTGTGATTGGCTGAAAGATTCGGCTATGGGTCGCTTAAATCCCTGTGTTTATTATTTCTATAGCTAGATAGCTGCCTCTTCGTAGCCGAAAGGCTGCATAAGAGTAATGAAACAAAAAAAAAAGACCAACAGCAGGTCAAGGAACAGGCCAGCGGTCAGCTGCGCCATTAGGAGCTTGATATCCAACACATCAAGCGGGGAATCCCTCTTATGTCAGCAAAGAAGGATTAGATAATCAAAAGGGTTAGGGCTGTGATGGATCGCTAGGATAGCTGAGCGATCCAACAGATCCAGTACGGAAGACGGTATGAAGGCAATACGATATAAGGACACAGTCAGCACCAGATAGATAGCATTTCCTTCATAGCTCTTCAGTTGTCAATCTAAGTATTCAGTCTACCTACCTGAATAGCCTCACGGCTTCTGATCATCACTCGCACGAATACCAGTCTTGATATTGCTCCCCTGTTATCTCTACTACCGTATTGTTAGCATAAACCCTCTGACAACTTCTATATACTCACGGGTATTTAGTGTAATCATTACGTACAACTACGAGATACCCCTAGAAAAAGGGACAATACCGAAATTCTATAAGATATACGGACTTAATAAAGAACAACTTAAAGCACTTAGAGAATACCTCGATGAAAACCTAAAGAAGGGATATATTAAACCCTTAAGATCCCTAGCAGGATACCCCATTATTTTCGTACTTAAGAAGAACGGAAAACTACGACTTTGCATGGACTATAGATAGCTCAACGATATTACAATTAAGAATCGGTACCCATTACCCTTAATTAAGGAACTTCGAGACCGACTCTAAGGAGCAAATTAGTTTATAGCACTCGACCTTAAAGGTGCTTATAACCTAATTAGGATAAAAGAAGGAGAAGAATAGAAGATAGCCTTTAGGATACGCTATGGATACTACGAATACTTAGTAATGCCTTTCGGACTTACCAACGCCCCAACATTGTTCTAGGAAATGATTAACCAGGTCCTACGCAAGTACCTCGACGTCTTTATTATCGCCTACCTCAACAATATCCTCATCTACTCCACAAACCTCGACATATACAAACAATATATCAAGCAAATACTATAGAAGCTTTAGGATGCGAAACTCCTAGTTGAACCAGAGAAAAGCTACTTCCACGTATAATAAGTCGACTACCTAGGCTATACAATAGCCCTAGGACAGATCGGAATGCAGAAAGACAAAGTGGAAGCCATAACCAAATGGCCGGTACCCAAGAACGTTAAGGACGTTAGAGCATTCCTTAGATACCTTAACTTCTACAGATAATATATCCGGAACTACAGTGGAATTTGCATTCCCCTTACAGAACTTACCCGCAAAGACAAAGTCTTTAAATAGAATAACAAGGCGCAAGCGGCATTCGAGCAGCTTCGCGCAGAATTCGCAAAAGAACCTATCCTATAAGACGTAGACCTAACAAAGCCTTTCGAGACCGAAACAGATACCTCGGACTTCGCGCTCGGCGGTCAGTTAGGACAAAGAGACGATCAGGGACGTCTCAGACTCATCAGCAACTTCTCACAGAAACTCAGCGGTCAGCTGAGCCACTGAGAGCCTGACGTCCAACACATCAGGCGGGGAACATCTCTTATGTCATCCACGGATTAGGTAATCACCCAGGGTTAGGGCTGAGCCTATGTGGAATCAGAACATAGGCAGGTGATCCAGTACGGAAGACGGTATGAAGGCAATACGATATAAGGACACGGTCAGCACCACATAGATAGTATTTCCTTCATAGCTCTTCAGTTGTCAATCTAAGTATTCAGTCTATATACCTGAATAGCCTAACGGCTAGTGATTATCCTACAGCACGAACACACATCTTCTTGATATTGCACTTAGTTACCTCTGCTACCTTACTGCTAACATAAACCCTCTGACACCTTCTATTTACTCACGGGTATTTAGTGTGATCATTACAAACTGCCGCAACAAACAATTCAGGGGTTCAGCAAAGCTTGCAATAAGGTAGCATCCGGTGGGGCCCAAAAGGCCCGAGAGCTGGGGCTGGTGGGGACGAGCCCCACGAAATTATGGAATTATCAATCTTGCGATCAGAATGCGTCGCTTCCTGATCCGGGGTGTCATCCGATGTTGACCAAGATGTAGATTCACGCAAAGCCTTGTGGAAAACAATAAAGGGGCGCGAGCGGTCCACGAGCACGACTGCGACATCGTTCTGTAATGGTTTTTGGACATATGTGACTGAGCCCGTGCCAGTAAGCCGGAATTTGACGATGTTCCCCCTCAAAGCCGTTGCGGCCTTCGCGGCTCTCCTGTCAACCGCCTCCTCCACGGCCCCAGTCGTCCATCTTGACAACGGTCTCACGATCCACGGCCGCACCTCTCGCGATACGCCCTCCGTAGTCGAATACCTGGGCATCCCCTTCGCTGCGCCGCCGTTGGGCTCTCTTCGTTGGGCCCCTCCCCAGCCCTACAATGGTACCCGCAACATCAACGCGACGGTCATGTCACCTTCGTGCTGGCAGTTCATCTCCGAGCACCCGTCCCTTCTGATCACCGATGTGCCCGAGTTTATGATCGGCGACGCGGGCATGAGCGAGGACTGTCTGAAGATGAGCGTGTGGGCGCCATCCAGTGCGCTCGAGGTCGAGGAGAAGTTGCCGGTGCTGATCTGGTTCTATGGAGGAGGCTTTGCAACGGGCGGCACCGATGTGCCGTACCAAATCCCTACCAAGTGGATCGAGAGGTCGCAGGAGCATATTGTCGTGGTGTTCAAGTGAGTCGTACTGCCCACTCCTCTCATCGTGATTCTGTGCGCTGAACCACAACAGCTACCGTCTCAACATCTTCGGCTTCCCCACCTCCGCCGGTCTCACCACCAGCCAGAACCTCGGCCTCCTAGACCAGCGCGCAGCCGTCGAGTGGATCGCAGCAAACATTGCCCAGTTCGGCGGCGACGCGTCGCGCATGGTGATCTGGGGTCACTCGGCCGGCTCGGAGGCTGTTGACTTCTACAACTACGCCTACCCGGACAACTCGCTCGTTACGGGGATGATCATGGACTCGGGCACGGCGCACCTGGACCTGCTGTTCAACCGCGACACGACCGACTTCTCGAGCTTCAGCCTCGTCGCGGCCAACCTGGGCTGTGGGAATGTCAGCGATGCGGCTGCCGAGCTGGCGTGCATGCGTGAGGTGCCGGCTGCGGATCTAGAGGCGTTTGTGGCGGCGTACACGGATGCGGGGACAACGCCGGGATTGACCTTCGTCCCGGTGGTGGACGAAGAGGTGGTATTTGACAACTACACAGAGCGCGGGGCGGCTGGGTTGATGGCGGATTTCGTAAGTGTCACACGCTGGGCGAATTCGATGCGAGAGGAATTATACTGACTGCTGGTATATTTTGCTCTAGCCCGCTATGATTGGAAACACTGCCAACGAGGGCATGTTCTTGACTGCGTACAACGCCACGAGCCCTGATTTCGACACGGCGTTGGGGTACTCATACGAGTACTTCTGGTGTCCATCCACTGTCACTTCGCTGTGAGTCTCACGCCTTCGCTTCTCGAAAACTTAGACAGCTGATAAAGATACCTTGCAGGGAGCGTCTGGGGAACAACCGCACCGTCCACCGCATGTTCTACTCTGGCAACTTTACCAACGTCAGCCCCAAATATTTCGAGGGTGCTTACCATGGCAGCAACTTACCGATGGTGTTTGGCACGCACATGGATTTCCGTGGAAACTCGACACTTTTCGAGTATGAGCTCAGCCATGTCATGCAGGATGCATACCTCGCTTTCTTGAAGGACCCGAACAGTGGGTTGCAAGCAATGGGTTGGCCGGCGTATCAGGGTCTGGGCGGGGAGGTCATGCAGTGGGGAGACATGTCAAACATGACCCTCGCGCACTTGACAACGCTCACGAGCGTTGAAGAGGGCTGCCATACCAGGAGCCTACTTTGAAATGTAGGCTTCTGCTTTTCAGTACCCCGCAGTTCGATAAAACCAGCCCTTTTGGCAGTTTTGGCAACATTTCCAGAAACCTTTTCCCAGCTCCTCAGCGCAGTCAACTCATTTTTGACACTCTGCGGAAGTGGAATATTGTCTGATGAGTTCTGTCCTCTCGACCGCGTGACGCAGCTTGAGCTGAGTTCCTTGTCAGATCTGAATGCATTGCCGGAAGTCTGTGTATCTTACTTACTAGCTCTCCCGTTCTTCTCATTTTGAGGGAAATCCTTCGGCTCGGGCTCGCCCGACGCTCTAGCTTAGTTTCGGTCTTGTGTCTCAATGGCAGGATACTTCGGCCCAGCGTAACTCCACACTAGAGACACGGGGCGTGGAGTCGTCTGTCTCATGAGATATGACAAGCAGCCACTACGGAAGTCTCTGCCAGAAGTATTGATGTAGAGAGACAGGGATTTAGAGATCTGGAGTGCAGCTAGACAAAGATTCCAAAGTTGGTTCACCAAACAGTGATTATCCTGAAGGTAGGTCACCATCCCAGAGGCGATGATCCCAGACCTTGGAGGTAGTTATCCTACAGGCGATGCTTAAAGTTGCCACCAACTAGGTCAACTGATCAATACTTTTGGCGGCAACGTCCGTAGTCCTTCGACTTTAACGATCGTCGTTCTTAGCTGTCGGCTAGACCTGGGGTATCCGCCGTGGCGGTTCGAATTCGGCCGAGTCACCCCGCTGGCTCATTAGCCACGCAGCCCTATTGTTCCGGTCACGAAGCTCTGCAGGGACCCATTGTGTGAATTCGCCCCACATGAACGAAAACGCGTCAATCGGTGAGCGAGGCCACGCTTTGTGATAAGCATGTCTCGGCGGGAAGCTTTGCCATCTTGAGCTCGGCACGTCCCTGACCCTGGCATGACTGAAATCGATGATGATTGCATCGATCTCACCAGGTCTTTGATGGTTGACGAGAACATTTCGCGGGTAAAAGTCGTTCTGTATGACTCCGTTGTGCTCAAGCCACATCTTTGCCTCTGCGACTTCGACCAGAGCGCGCATTCGCAGCTCTGTTGAACTGGCCTCGACTGCGCCTTTGTCGATGAGATGCTTGATATTCGGGTGCAGGATGTGTTCAATCAGGACCATACGCACAGGACGATGCTGTTGTCCAAGAACGGCATGTCGAACGTGAATAAGCCGTAGAATTTGGGCGTGAACTTCCCTTCAAGCCCCTTGTACCAAATCACGTAGTATGCTGCCGCTTCGACGGAGTAGTGCTCGTATGCGGAGTACGTGGGATCGAAACCGTCGTCGAAATTCTAGTACAGGGGGTCGAAGATCTTGGCGATTCGTACGACTTCCTGGCGGTTTATACAACACGTAACTATTCGAGGGCCGGCGCGTGTATCGCCCCATGCAACTTGGTCCACGATCGTGAGTGAGTGGACAGTCTGCTTTGGGTGTGGCGGTGTTTCCAAGGGTGGGTGCGCGAGGCAGAGCTTGCTGGCGGTCTTGTACTGGTCCATAGATATTTCGTAGCAACCTGCGAGAGGCATCTGGCGAGCTTGCGGCTCTGTGTAGTCGCTGCCCAGTGGCAACGGTGGCATACGTCGACAGATTTTGAGCTGTGCGCCACCCACCTATGGAAAAGGCGGCTTGAGGTCATCAGCCTGGGATCTGGAAATGGGGGAGTCTATCTCCTTGTTCGTCAAGGGCAGAGTGAGGAGCTTGAAGTTGCGGTCGATGGCCTCTGTCCTCTGAGTCACCTGGTATCCGCTGATACTTGGTGGGAAGAAATTCAGGAAGCAGAGACAGGATCGCAGAGTCACGATGGATTAGAGGCCCCCAAAAAGTGATCCTGGTGTCGAGCAGATGGTTCCGTAACAATGACTGGGGGACCTTTGGCAACTACTGTTAGTGGGCTACTGCAGATGGCTTGCCGCCAAATACGATTGATGGCGGGCGATTGCAAAACCTTACAATGGCCAGCCCCGACGCAATCGTTAACCAGCAAGACAATCGTGAATTCCCATTAGCTGCTCATCACAGTCAATTGGTATCGAAGTGGGTGGCCACTTGAATGCCCACCTGGGCCGATTGATACAACAGACTGGCTGGGTGAGCCGCACAAAAATTGCCAACATCGGCGGAGTCATAATTGAAGATGCGCTCTAAAGGGAATGTATTGCTACTCCAGAGCGTCGTTTCTATAATCAATCCAATCTTCCAATAGTTGCAGCTCATCTTCTAGCTCTGCTCGCTTCTCTGGCTCGTAACGCAACAGTCCTTCCAATGCAGGCAAGATGCATTTCAGATGCTGAATGTCGTAGTCCGTCGATTCGTCTTTTTGGCAATTCCAGTCTTCCTCCAAATCGGTGAGGATTACTTGACAGCGTTTTAGAAGACTACCATTGGTTCGAATAGTGTGTCGGTGATCACCATTGGTTCAGATGATGTGCCTATACATATTTCATAATCATCTATCGGCTCTGCTTCGTCGACCGGCATTATGCCCAGGGCCTGATGCTGAACTTTAGAACGGTGCAATTAGAGTCGGGAAAAGTAGTGAAAAAACAAAAGTGCAAACTCACGATTTAGAAGAGTTTTCTGTTGCTGCTCGATGTGAGCTTCACACTCACTTCGCCATCCCGGAGGAGATGGGGTGGTTCATAGATTGGACCGAATAAAGGCGGCTTCTGATTGAAATTTTTCGAGATCTGGTGATACTTGGCGATGTATTTTAGTCTTACAAGAGAGGTAAATGATCTTATATCGGTGTAAAGATGGTTCGCAGTGTCCACGAAGGCTTGTTACTCACCACGAGGCCGGCCCCTAGTGGCTGGGGTGAGAGCATAATTGAATCCACAACACCGGGGCCATAGCCCCGTGACAGCTATATAACCATTTTTTTACAGGTTAAATATTATTTTAAATCTTTAAACGATAAAAACTTCAAGAATCGGTGGAAGAACTAAGCAAAGTCAGATACTGGTTTACAAATACTTATGTTCTAGCTATAAACAACGCTATAGTCTCGACATTCAACCTCGTTGCCACCCAATCCTCGCCAACAACAGAGCAAGACACATTCATCAAACTCACGTACCATAGTATGTTAATAATTGGGTGCTCCTGCCTGAATATTTCTCACAAGTAGCAGCACTGCCCGACCTTGACCTAGCCTTCGAAGAGAGGCTGGAGTGGGTTGATCCACGTCCTCACCCATGGAATCTGGGTCCATCTGACGCTCTGGATGCCGCGTGGGATGACTTATTATACGGTTCGTGAACTTTGTGGATCCTTTCCTTGACCCTTGTATATCTATTGAAGTGGACTAAGATTAATATTCCTGATCAGGACTCAATGTCAGAATCTCTACCGAGGAGATGGCCCTGATCAACGAAACCACTGACAATCGAGTCTTGGTTACTGGCAGTGACTACGCCGGGGCCATGGGCATCTGGCACGAGCTGCACTGCATCAACAATTTGAGGAAGCTCATACCCTGGGATTACTACGGTCCGAAGTACGCAGGCACGGAGTCTGAAGAGGCATTCAGCAAAGGGCATTCTGGTGAGTGCTTATTCCGCTTCGAGCAACTCCTGGGAACGATAAGAAAATCAGCATCATTTCAATACTAACGATGATTCAACTATCAGATCATTGCTTCGATATGATACGTCAGTCCTTGTTGTGCCGTCCGGATGTTCAACTGTACCCCTTCCATTGGGGTGAGGATGGCATCCCGAGTGCCCACGTCAAATCCCACACCCCGAATACCTGTGTCAACTGGGACAGTTTGGATGAATGGGCAAGTGAGAGGGCTCTGAGACCAGGGGAATATTCTTATGTCAGGAACCATAAGGCGATGGTCCTACCACAGTCCTGAGTCCTCATCCCTTCAGGTCAAGTCTAGATCTGTACTTACCTAGGTAGTCTACGAGTTTGGAATAGCCTTTTGAGGCATGGTTTTTTCCTTTTACAATTTAATATCAACTTATTCTTTTGTTCTCCTGACGATTCATCTGGATCATCAAAGCCCTTGAACGTGACGTTTAAGCTGGGAGCTGGCGTGAAATGTTCAAGCCATCTCAGGAATCGGCATGCTAGGTCTCAGATTTTGCTAATTCAACCTGCAGACAGCTCATATTTTCGACCGCTGAATACTGGAAGTCCTCTGTATTTTGATGGTAGGGGCGGGCTTCACCATTCTCATCAACAACTTCAAGCATGGCAACACGGACGTTCGTGCAGATGTTTTTCGTAGATTTACCCGTGAATAGCTCCCATTACAGCTAGTTACATCCCCCGGACAAAATAGGGCGCGAATTTGACGACTTTTCATGGAGAGGAGAGACATCGGTCTGGTCCAGCTGTGCTGAAGACCCAGGAAGCTGATTTTGAAGAATGGAGCAAAGCGGCAAGAGAGATAGCTCGAGGAAGGGTGAAGTTAGGTATGATACACTTGACTCCTTTCGGGACCATAAAACCGTGGTCTCACAGACTCGTCACGGGTTTTGTCAGTAACAAGTACGCTCATATGATTCCCATGCACGAGGAAAGTGCGGCCCCCAGAGACAAGGTCGCCCAGCGGAAGATCCATGGATTCTCAACTCATTTCATTTATTATAATCCCTGCGGAAACGCAGAAAAGGTTGTCTTATGCTGAAAGCGAGTACATGCATTTCTCGCACGGTTCGCTGGTGCCTTACTCCAACAGCTTGGTTTAATTCCTCGGTACGCGTGCTAACACGATGTGCGAAGATCGGAACCGCTACCTAGGTAGGGTATCAGGTGCACAGCACTTGCGTACAAGACGTACATTCCACAAGCTACTTCCAGGTATATGTAACATGGTTGAGAGTACAAACCACGTTAACAAGCTGTACTCGATCATGGAGCAGTACGAAGCATTCAGTGACAGGATTCAAGATGCAACGTAACTCAATGTCACAGTGCAGAGGAATAAGTCCAAAAGCACAGTATAGGGTTCTGCAATAGTGTATCTTTGTTTTTGCAAAAGGAAGAAATCTACCTGGGGCTGCAGGCCGTCTGCAGGCCGTCTGCAGGCTTAAGAGATGGCTGGCACGGCTAGGGTAAGGGTCCGTGGGACCCACTGCACCCTAGCCTTCACACAGCACAGCCGTTGCATGTAACTGCAAGAAGGCGTTGGGTATCAGGCCGGGCGTTGATCTGTCACCATAGACATCTCCTAAAGATGGTCATTATTAATGTGATGTTCTAGAGGTGAATGTGTACGTTTCTAAAGTTTCTAAATTTGTGTCTTGCAGCACACCAAGGACGATCCAGGACTCAGAATGCGATTTAATATATATAACGAAACTCAGGCTTCTCCTTGTCCTGGTTTAGTGATGAATGAAGTTGTTAGTGTATGTTCTGAGTCGTGATGTTCACAGTACAGACTTACGGTTCGGTCAGAAAAGGCTTCTCCAGGCTCGCAGACTTCATGGTCGCGATCCTTCCTGGCGTTTTCAGCTCTACACAGAATACCGTACAAAAGAATTGTGATAATAGACACGCAGAGACAACCAAGAAGACCAATGTAGCCGTTGGCATACCGCGGTGCATCATTAGCTCGGAATACTTGTGGCCCAATGATCTGGTGCGAGGTCAGCAAAAACTGATATGTACACTCGAACGTGCGCTTTCTGTGCTAGCAAGTCGCCCTGCACTGCGGAAATATAGTGTAAAGAGGTTTCTGACATTACCGATGCAATATCCAATGAAGAACACAGCACCCATGGTGATCTTTTTGCTGTGCCCACTCGTGTTGGCCATATACAAGGTCTGAGCAAGACAGTACGGTGCCCAGTAGGTGTAGAAAAGGTAATATGCTGCTAGTAGCCCGTGCTGATTGATCGCAGGGAGCTGCCACATCAATACGGCACACACGATGGTAATTAGGTTGCTTCCGGCAATGATAATGCATCTGGTATTGTTGAGCTTGCCAGCTGGCCAGGCCAGCGTCCAAGTCCACGCCGTGGCAACGATGCCGGTGGGGATACCCAGGATCGTGGTAATCAGCTTTCCATAGCCAAGCCCGGACACAATTATGGCTGAGAAGGTTATGAGACCGCCATTGGGGATATTCTGGGCGATAGCAAAAAGGAACAACAGCCAAGTCTTCGGATCAGAAAGGCATTCGCGGACTTGGTACCACTTGATGCGATCTTTCTCCTCGACGCCTGTGTTGTTGGCACGAATCCGCTGGAGGCAGATGTATTTCTCACGGTCAGTCATATACCAACATGTCGTTGGTGAGTTTGGCAAGAAGGCGAGGACCACGCCCGCCCAGAGGACACTGAAAGCACCAAGGACAAGGAAGAGAAGCCGCCAGCTTGCAAGCGGGGTATGTGTGTGCCCAATGCCGTAAGACACAATACCACTAAAAATTGACGAGCCTTGAGACATATATCTGTCGATCTCAGTCAGTTTTCTTATTGCATTACATGCGGAATTTGCTTAGGGTGGCTCACATGGCCGCGCGGATCGGTTGCTCCTCTTTGCTCCACCACATGACAGTGACGATGGCGCATAGCGGAAAAATGAATGCCTCAGCCCTTTTCTTCGTCAGTATGAGCACAAATTTTCTACTTCATCGAAGGTCTGACCCACATCCCCATCAGAAAGCGGCATACAGCGAGACCGCCAAAATTCTGTGCGGCTCCGGTACACATCATGAGAACTGCCCAACCCAGACTTGCGGCAGCCAAAACACGTGCGACCGGCAGCTTTTGCAAAATGAAGCCGGCAGGATATTCAAAGATAAGGTACCCAAAGTAGAAGATACTAGGCCATATTGTTAGCGCAATACAGGGCAAGACTGCCTGCGAACATGCAGATGTCAATACTCCAGGTACTCACCTTCCCACCCACGAATATTGACTCGTCGTCAAATGAATATCTGCCGTCATACCGTATATGGCGGCGTTAGATATGACGACCTTGTCCACCGCTGCGATGATGACCGAGATTGTCAGCAGCGGAAGGATGGTCCAGTCAATTTTCCTGAGCACCTTGCGAGCCTCCTGCTCGGTGATGGGCGTCTCGATAATGCTTGGATCAAGATTCCTCAGGAAGGCGGCAGCTACATCCATGTCTTTGGCTATAGTCAGCTTCAAGTCCTCGACTTGGCCGATGCCATGGGGCCCGGCATGAGCAGAGCTGGTAAAAGTGGCCGACGCGATATCGTCGTTTGACTTCTCAGCCATCGTAATTTTCAAGTCGTACTCGGGGAAAGTGTATGAGACCCGTTTGACAAACATTCACTGTGGGAAGATTCTCGGGTGATAGTGATTATAAGCTCAATGCCACAATCGTTGGGTCAGACGTGTGGAGACAATCGCGATTACCGGAGTCCCTATCGCAGCCAAATCCACACTTACCAGGCAGGTATCTCCAAACATCAATCCAAGACCACGGATTTGATAACCAGCTATATCTACTTTCATGCAATCCAAGCCGATCATTCCCTGATTCTTTAGGTGGAAGGTCAGTGACGCAAGACCTAATGCCGAGCATTCTAGAGCCGATTATTCCAAAGAACATCAACATAGTGGATTACCCATTGGTGCTTATCCCAGAGACTACTATCCTGCAAACGCTGTCAGATTTCTGAATTCGTGGTTCCGGCAGCACGAGATAGGCACATCACTCACAAGACCGGGCTGCAATCGTGTACGCCGCTCTCGGCTGTGAACACTCCAGGAGCAAACAGATGTGGATATCCTTCGCGATATATCATCAATCTATCCGTCAGACATGAGCGATCACACGTATAACCTCATTCCACTTTCCTAGTCCCCGCGCATTACACCAATCATGACCGCTGATGCTTTAGAGCTGCATTGCGATGGTCTTCGAATCAAAGTCGCCATTGGTGGGTCCAAAAATCACACAGTCTGGTGTGTGTGGCTGACAGATGTAATTGCCAGATCGGGGAGGCACCTTTACAGACTGCTTGGGACTAGTAGCTGGCAGAAAAGAAGCCATCGTCGTCAAGCTGCTCTCCCAAGACCCAGCCAATTACAGCGATGCACCCATAGAAGGAATCCGGAGGATCCTAGAGGAGGCCACCGGTCGGTATTTCTCTCGCGGACAAAAACTGGACATCTCTGGTCTGGCCGAGTTGAACATCCGTATGGGTACTACAGTAGCAACCAATGCGCTTCTCGAGCGTAAAGGGGAGCGGGTAGCTCTCGTTATGACCAAGGGCTTCGCAGACGCATTGCTCATCGGCAACCAGTCTCGTCCTAAGCTCTTCGACCTCAACATCATCAGACCTGATGTTTTGTATCAGCGGGTGATGGAGGTCGAAGAACGCGTCACTATCGAAGACTATCAGCAGGATCCATGGAGAGAAGAGTCTACGGCCAGAACGCTTGCCGCCCTAGAGACTGACCCAGACTTGGCCAAGGGACTCAGCAACGAGGTCATACGGATTCTCAAGCGGCCAGATGAGCGAGCCGTCAAAGCTGATCTACAGAGCCTCTACGACGACGGATATCGGTCTCTCGCCATCTGCTTTGCGCACTCGTACACCTTCCCTGAGCACGAGCTGCTTGTGGGGAGGCTGGCTGAGGAAGTGGGTTTTTCGCAGATCTCGCTGTCAAGTCAGCTTCTGCCCATGATCAAGGTTAGTCAGACGACTGTCGCGCAATGCAGGCATTGCTTAGCTTACAGACTCACACACGAGCGACCAGATGATATCTCGAGGAGCTTCGAGCACTGCAGACGCATATCTGACGCCAGTAATCCAAAGATATATCGAAGGCTTCCGCGACGGATTCTCCGACGGGCTCACGTCCTCCAAAACTCGCTGCGAATTCATGCAGAGCGACGGGGGGCTAGCCAGATACGACAAATTCACAGGGCTCAAAGCCATCCTCTCCGGGCCCGCCGGTGGTGTCGTTGGCCATGCTAGAACCTCCTACGATGAAGTCTCTCCAGTTCCTGTAATCGGCTTCGATATGGGAGGCACTTCGACGGATATCTCGCGGTACGACGGCAAGTTCGAGCACACATTCGAGAACACGACGGCTGGGGTGACGGTCATGTCGTCGCAACTCGACATTAACACCGTCGCTGCCGGGGGTGGCTCCATCCTCTTCTGGCGACATGGTATGTTCGTTGTAGGGCCGGACAGTGCTGGAGCGCATCCAGGTCCCGCTTGCTATAGGAAAGGCGGTCCGTTGACTGTGACGGATGCCAATCTCTTCCTTGGTCGACTGCTGCCAGACTATTTCCCAAAAATATTCGGACCCAACGAGAATGAAGCGTTAGATATTGCCGTGACCAGGACCAAATTTGAGGCTTTGGCCAAGCAGATCTTGGACGAGACCGGCCAAACGAAGTCGCCGCATGAAATTGCACTTGGATACATACAGGTGGCTAATGAAGCCATGGCGAAACCAATCCGGGCGCTGACAGAGGCTCGTGGATTCGACAGTTCGGCACATAATTTAGCTTGTTTTGGCGGCGCCGGAGGACAACATGCCTGTGCTATCGCATCGTCGTTGGGTATCCAGACCGTCATCATCCATCGTTACTCCTCGATTCTGTCTGCGTACGGCATGGCGCTGGCTGATGTGGTCCATGAGGCCCAAGAGCCTGCGTCTGGCGCGCTTGATGCCCAAATGGAAAATTTCCGTGTTCGTATCGCCACACTCAAAAAGGTAAGAAATACTATATCGGCATGGCATGACTGCGTTTTCACGAAGCGAATATCGCGGTGGGTCAGATCAACTCGGTGATAATCGGCTTCAGAATAATCCCCTTTAGGACAGTCACCTCTGGGACAGCCGCTTTTGCGATTGTCGTCCCTGAGATAATCAGTGGGATACTGGCAGTCCAAAGCTGCTTGTGTAGTGTTTACTGACAGTCCCGCGCAATACAGAAAGTTACGGACGATCTTATGAAGGACGGAATAAGGCCAGATCAGATTTCAAAAGAGGTGTATTTGAACCTGAGATATCAGGGGACAGACAACTTGCTCATGATTCTAGAACCCAGCAATGGCGACTTTATCAACGAATTCCGCACGCATCACAAGCGAGAATTCAGCTTCGACTTTCCTGATCGGAAGATTCTCTGCGAAGACATTCGAGTGCGCGGCATCGGTCACAGCCTTGCGCTGCCGCCAGAGACGCCTCAGGCAGAGTTGTCCACAACAACGACCACGGTCGTTGACTCAGCGCAACAAGACGACGAGAATCTTGCCTTCTTCGCTGGCATCGGCCAAGTCACCACTCCCGTCTTCTTCCTCGGCAGCTTGAAGCCAGGCAATCTTATACAAGGGCCTGCAATCCTGATTGATAAGACCCAGACGCTCGTGGTCGAGCCTGGCGCCAGTGCCACCGTGCTGTCGAAGCACGTCGTTCTCACCGTGCCACGTCCTGGCAGGAAGACCGACTCGACGCCAGATGCCATTGACCCTATTCGGCTCAGCATCTTCGGGCACAGATTTATGTCCATCGCCGAGCAGATGGGGCGGACTTTCCAGATGACCTCGGTGTCGACAAACATCAAGGAGCGTCTGGATTTCTCGTGCGCACTTTTTTCGCCGGAGGGCCGCTTGGTGGCGAATGCGCCTCATGTTCCGGTACACCTTGGGTCCATGGAGTACGCGGTGCGATACCAGAGAGAACAATACGCCAACGATTTGAAGCCTGGAGATGTAATATGCTCAAACCACCCCCTGGCCGGCGGAACCCATCTGCCGGACATTACCATCATCACACCGATCTGGAACGTTGAGCAGACAGAAATCATCTTCTGGGTAGCCTCGCGAGGCCATCACGCCGAGATAGGCGGCACACAGCCTGGCTCGATGCCTTCGGATAGTAAGCTGCTGCACGAAGAGGGCGCCATGACCATGGGCTTCAAGATCGTCTCAGACGGGAAGTTCGCCGAGGAACGAGTGCATACCTTTCTGTGCGAGGAGCCCGCCAGCTATGCCCGGTGCTCGGCCACCCGCACCTATAAAGACAACGTGTCGGACCTGCAAGCCGCCATCTCGGCGAACCAGAAGGCGGCTCAGCTGATCAACGTTTTGGTGCACGAATATTCGCTGCCAGTGGTGCACAAGTATATGAACGCCATCAACAAGACAGCGGAGACCGCAGTTCGGCAGTACCTGATGGAGTTTGCGAAGACCAAGCCCAAGTTCGGATTCACCGACTACATGGACGATGGGACGCCCATCAAGCTGTTGGTAGAAATAGATCCCAAGACCGGGTCGGCGATATTCGACTTCACCGGCACGGGCAGAGAGACGTTCAACTGCCTCAACGCGCCGCCAGCAATAGCCAATTCAGCCATTATCTACACACTAAGGTGTCTGATTGGCGTCGACATCCCCCTCAACCAAGGCTGCCTAACGCCCGTCACAGTCATAATTCCCGAAGGCACACTTCTCAACCCCTCCGGCTACGCGGCCGTCTGCGCCGGCAACCCTGTCACCAGCCAGCGCATTACCGACGTCTGCCTCGGCGCCTTCCACGCCGCGGCGGCGAGCCAGGGGTGCTGCAACATCATCTCGTTCGGCATGGGTGGAAAAGACGCGCTGGGCGTCGAGCAGCCAGGATTTGGCGTCGGCGAGACTATCTGTGGCGGGTCCGGTGCGGGCCCGAGCTGGCATGGCACTTCGGGTGTGCATATTCATATGACGAATACTCGTATTACCGACTGCGAAGTGTATGAGCTGCGATACCCGATTATCTTGCGGCGGTTCGCTATTCGCAAGGGGAGTGGCGGGAAGGGCAACTATAATGGCGGCGACGGCGTGGTGCGCGAGATTGAGTTTCGTGTGCCGCTCAGCGTCAGCATGTTGAGTGAGCGCCGAGTCTTCCGCCCGTATGGCATGGATGGTGGCGAGTCTGGTGCTGCTGGGCTGAACCTCTACTTCAAGAAAGAATCCGATGGCAAGGAGCGGATCATCAACATTGGCGGGAAGATGGAGCTGAATGTCCAGCCAGGAGAGAGGATCGCCATCCACACGTAAGTTGAGACGCTATGTGTACTACTTGGCTTTGCCATGGACATGATCGCTGACCCCTTTGCCCATAATACAGTCCTGGCGGCGGAGGCTGGGGAGCGAATACCAGCGACGCCGACGCGGACAGAATCGCAAACGCCTCAATACCAATAGCTTTCGAGCCGAGGGGCAGTGTTGCTGAGTGGAATACTGCGGCAGCAGCATCGAATTGAGAACCTTGTGATACAGGCGCGGTAATAAAAGTTGTGTTTCTCTTGTAAGGCGTATAATCAGGGAAGGTCATGGTTAGCAATTGTGTTTGCCGGGTCCAGAATCGCAATTTCAGGGAGTACTGTGAAATAGCAGATGCTGATAAATAAGGAGCTTGTACTTTCCGATCGAGTCCACCACCCTCTACCATGCTTTTCATCTTTCTATCATACCGTTCTAGAGCACAATACCCCCTAGGCACTACCGTATCGCAGCTCTCTTTGGCCTTTGATGTACCGATGATTGGGACTCACATGATCTCGGCCACGGAGCTGTGCACACCACATCGGCTACAACTGTCAATGCTATCCAATACAGTACGCGCTACTTCCACAACTGGCGAACAACCCCCATCAAAGCCAACATTACAATACACCTAGTTCTAGACGTCTGTGAGTACCTGAGGTTGAATAAACGTCCCTTGCTCGCCATGGCGTGAATTTGGCATAAGCAGTTCTGTTGAGTGTGGTCCAGCGGCGGATCTAACCCCGGATCCGCCCACGCAGAGCCAACGCAGCAAATCACCTCACCCCGCTTCGCTTGCGACGCTATCTAAGACCATGCTAATATAAGAGCCTAATTTAAACCATCGTCAACATTCATGTGGTCCCGTAGCTCAGCTGGTCAGAGCGTCGTACTAATATATCCTCAGATATATCGAGTAAATTCGTTATGCGAAGGTCGCGGGTTCGATCCCCTCCGGGACCAAACCTTTTTTGCAACTTTGTACCTGTTCCCATTCTTGGTGAGGTCTGGAAATGGTTTCCTAGCGGCGAGCGACCGCAAATCAGGAGTCAGAAAACGGTTTCCAGGAAACAGCTTTTGTAGGCGGCGGAAGCGCGTCGGCCTGGGCCGCAAAGTCGGGTCGCGCGTCTATATGCTCTTGTACCAGGAATCCCTACGGTTTAGTATGAAGCCATTAGCTGATATAGGTAAGCTATGGCCTGCTTATATACATTTTTTTTTTTTTTGGTTTTTTTTTGATTTCATTACTTGCATGGAGGCCGTTGGGCCTATGGCAAGGCAGCTGTCTAAAGCTACTAGTACTATAAACTCCAGGTATTTCCGCCCCTTACCAGACTAGCCCCCCCAGTCTAGAGATAACCTATATGTTATGACCCAAGGGACCAACAGCAGATCAAGGAACAGGCCAGCGGTCAGCTGCGCCATTAGGAGCTTGATATCCAACACATCAAGCG